>LQRL01161840.1:0-18727 GCA_001703475.1 Hydroides elegans
TATCTCAGGGCAACGTAAGCGAATGAATATTTTTTGTTGGATTTCTGTCACTGTTGAAATTCACTGTTTATCCCCATATCTGCTGAAATCAAAAAAAAAATAAATGACATAACTCTTATTACACTATGTCAAACTCTTCCATCGTTTGGTAATGCCATTTAGCCAATGAATGTGGTATCCATTGGATTGATGGCACGATTATTAATTAAAGTGTTTATGTTTTCATCGTTAAGCCTCGTTCACCCGAAATGAAAGCGCAAAATATGATGCGCCTTTGGGGTGAACAGAAGATATATCCTAGCTTTTGGTCGGAGCGGGTGAAAGCGGCCTTATGATTGTATTTGATGTTAACAAATAACGCTTCGGATGCCTTTCTTCAACAAAGCCTATTAAAACAGTATATATTTCCAATGGCGGTCTGTAACATTCTAGTTCGAATAAGAACATTTGCTTTGGATTGAATAGTGACTTTTTAACATAAACATTATAGAGCAAAATATCTTAATTTGATTCCTGGGCTATAAACGTATTAGGTTTATGGAAATCTAAATTTATAGGGTGTTCCGCTATGTAAAAAATGTAAATTGCATCCTGAAAGATAAAAACAAATTACAGAAGGGAAACCTACATACTGTAAATCCGTTATGCTTCAAATATAGATCAACACTGTCTAATCGTACATTATTATACAAATACTATTTTAAATATAAAGGAAAATAGATTGGCTTACCAGACGGAAGATGCAGAAGGACCATGGCAGTTAAGTAAACCTTTGGCCATAGGAATCCACTTTTCATTTTCGCATTTGGTATGTATTTCTGGTTATCCAACAATCCAAGTTATATTTGATTAACTGCTATATCAAATTTATAATTCACAATTCACCTTCACCCTAACAATTGGGATGGTGATTTTTAGATTCTTAAGTCAGGCAATCCAAAATAATTTAAAACCATTTTGTAATTAAGTAAAATATCATAGAAAGAAATATTCCTATGGAATTCGATAAAAAATATGTCTTATTTCTCGACATGTGAGTAAAAACAGAAATTACTCAATTGTAATAATCATCTGACCTATTAACGTTATTCCGTACAGTGTGTATTTCAAAATGATGACTGATAATCGAAGTTAATGTCTTTATTATATTTTTGTCCTTCAAGACAATGCAAAATATCTTTCAAATTAAAATGATCACCAGTTTCTCACATACTCAAATATTTGCATCTACTCAAAGACATATTTTCCAAATATTATTATACATACACACTCCTATGATATATGATGATATCTCCTTGATATATCCCACTTACTCACGTGAGTACAAATCATCTATTAGATATCAGCTATAAATCAATCAGTAGAGCTACTTTATAGTGTCGTCACAATTTGGCCGCCTCCACTAAATGCTTTTTGGTTGGATATCATTCCTTCTTGGAGTGCTTGGCATGGATTCCCATACATGCAATGTTAACTGCTTTAACACGTGTAAACCTTCAGACCTTAAGTCCTGCTTGGCAATCTATCATTCAGACTGCTCTCTCGTTTTATCCTAGTCTCCTTTACGTTTTATAATAAAAAAAGAGAGCTGGTAGTGGGACATCCCTTCAATAGCGTGTATTTTAAGAGGTTTCTCAGTTTTTCGCTCGCTTCAGATTCCATGCAAGAATGTTTGTAATGTATCCAAATTCATTACTGTGAGAACATCATTGCCATAAAAACGATTTTTTTTTTTCACATTTATAAAATGTTATGCATTTACGCTCTAATAAACAAAAATTAACGCAAAAGTATTAGGACCTTCACAATTAATTTTATTTCTATTATATATTTTTATTTCTCAACATTGCAGCCTTTCCTTAATTCTATTTAATTGCAATATTTGTAACGATTTATCAATAACCTATTTATTTGGTTGTTATTAGAATACTGACTTATAAGCAAACTAGATTGACTCCACTTCATATGAAACCTAATTTTATGCCTCAACCCCCGTCAACGAGAGGAGATACTCATTGCAATAAAACTTTCTTTTTGAGTCCTTTTTCAAATCCCATGTCAAGGCTCATTTTGACATACCACCCTACTACTATCCAAATTGCTATTTATATGCAATGACAATAGGATAAATCTATTCATATGTCATTGCACTACAATGCAACCACTACAAGGCAATGTATTGGACATATAGGAATTAGTGCCAAAAAGGGGTTACGTAGATGTTTAGTCATTTGATAACATTGACTCCTGATATAATATAAATGTTCAATTAAATAACAATTCTAGACGACAATCGCGCTCGTACGAATGTCGATTTCATGTTATATATTTTTGAAATAATGTGTAGGTTTAGTTTGAAAGAATATATTAACATTTCTCTCACGCCTTCGGCGCTCACATTTAGTGAGTGCCGTTTCGACGGAGTCAGTTTCCTTTGATAAGGTACACCCCATGATGCATTCCTGAGATTGTGATTTACCTTTTTCTTGCAAAAGTATCTCCTATGATAATTGTGTTTAATTTTGTCACATGACACATATAATGAGACATGTAACTCATCCTAAATCTCAGTTTTAACAGGAACTTTATTGAGTTAGTACCTTTATGCACGAACCCCTTCAATGTATTTTCCCAGCTGCACTTGGGTAAATTTCAATAAAAATTAGCAATAAAGAGGTTGTTGATAAAGACTTGGTTTAGTGACTTCGATCCTTTGGCAAATAACTGTAAAAGTAGTTTATTATTCAGGGATATCTATATAGGCTCAAAAGTCATTACTTGGTATTATCCTTTACTTATCATAAACTGACCGTTGTGTTCGAAAATTCTATTTAATAGATATTCGTAAGCCAACTACTTGTAGTTGCGTGAGTAAAATGTTACACCGAGATCTCTAACTATTGTTCATTATTCAAACAAATAAAACCCGATCGGCAAGACGTCGCGCCACGTTTTAATAAATGTTTGAACATACGAGCACAAGTCATTAATAAATGTTTCCAAAAGCCATTATTCGTCGCAGGCACATATGTAGAAACATCATCGTGGGTCGCGTCCGTAAAATGGAATCCAGAGTAAACACTAAATGGAAATGTTCATTTTGACATGATTGGGCAATTTACATTTCTTGGCGGATGACGACAAATTTTGGGTATACCTTAACCTGTAGACAACTTTGTTATTTAAGATATGCTTAACTGACAAGAATATTACATGAATATGAAGACACGAATATATATACACACATTTTCGGACTATTTTTAATCTAATTTGATTCTTACAATTGCCCTATGATTGCCATAATATTGAAGACTTTTGATCTGCAATTTAACAATTTAGCAATTTCATGAAATTGCGATGTTATCTGAGAAATCGACATGATATTGTTAGAAATCCAATCAATGAAACCATCTCAATAGTTGCGATCTCTTTGATATCACTTTACTCAGAATAAAATGGAGAAAAATGTTGACATAATATTTCTATCATATTGATATATTTCATGATTAATCTGTTTCTTTGTTTAAATTGTCAACATGTCTCCATTAAAAGGAATGGTATATCAAGATACATTAATCATATGCATCATATTGCATTACTCTTTATAGGTGCTTTATATGAGTTTGATACTGCATTTAGAACGATCTGAAACGTCATATTAATACATCGCTCTTTGATTATAACTTTAGCTCTAGAATTGAATAATGAGTCTTTCAATAATGCATTACCCTCTTTTGATTTTAAGGTAATGATCCATCACAGTATGAACTAATAATAGCATTTTGAAAAGATAAATGTGCGTTGATTTCAAAAATTATCCATGTTTATCATTTGAATTCAACGCATTTAAGAAATCCTGATGATAAATCATACATTTAGATGTTGCTATTTTTTTCATTTGATATATATAAATCAAAACATTAACACGAATAAGATAAATCCTTTTTAAAGTTAGTATTTTACGACTTTACATGATTTGCTCACATTGGGTATGGCATAATCACTTAATATAAAGGTTGTTTAATCACCAATTTCTTGGCTACATGATGCTTTATAACAATAACTGTTTCATATTTAAACTCCTGCTTACTAAACCCTTTCGAGCCACACACATTTTTCATTTTTATGTGACATTGGGTTAATAGCCCCCGCCACACATTTTTATGTAATAAGCATTGATTCAATTAATGCATGTTATTCTCTGCAGCTTGTCCGGACTAAATCTATTACACTCTTTCAAAAAATGCAGGATATAATATTTGAATTGCTGCAGCATACACATTTTTATTAATCAGGCCGGAAGGGAGCATGGCATAACAGACTATTCATGGAATAAACGGGTGTAGAAATCGATGGATGCTCCATATAAAGTTAAACACACACACATGTATTGTCAAATGGCACTGATAATCTATGACGTGTCGTGGGTATACCACTCCTACTAAGGATTAGGAGTTCCAGTTAATGAGAAATAATAGCATTTTTTATATGTTTATATATTAAAACTGGTTTCTTTTTTTTTTTTTTAATTTTGTTACTTCATATAATGTCCATATTATTGGTGGTTTAAATAACCATAGTGTATTTTTTTATATATGAACATGACTATTCTTATTTATGGAGCTCATATTAGTGCGTCCTAATCAAGAACATAGAATTTGACACGTAGAATGCATTTCATTTTCATTATTTTTACCAATTCTTAAATATCTCTACAGGTATTCCAACGCAAGAATTATACCTTCTTCTAATCAAATTAGAACTTATTTATATCTAAGAAGTGTTGGAAGTCGGCCAATGGTCAATTACACGGCAAACCTAAATATAAATTATATTGAGGCACAAAGTTAGTTTAGATAATAAATAGGGGTATTTTTTCAACAATAAAAGTACAATTCCTGTGTTTTCCAGGTTTTAGGAATGAAACTCAAATTTCCATGTGTTTTCTAGGTGTGAAATAGCACCCATCAGAGTTCCAGGTTTTCTATTGTGACCACCTAGTTTTTTTATACGACAATATATTGTTAACTACCACAGATTGAGCCGAATCAAAATGTTTCCATAATCTTGAGAAGCGGTATAGAGACAACTATGAGTATTCGATCCTTTGAATGATTATCTTAGAATGAGAGTTTTACTTTAATGAAAACAAAAGATATTATGTTAAGAATTTTATTCTTCCCTTGTATCAAACATAAACAAACACAATGGAGACCCACATACAGTATATATAAATCAAAATGACATTTTATACAATTGTACCATGATAACAAAATATAAAATAACATTCTTAAAGCTACTACTAAGGAAACATTACAGCATTTTTGTCTATTAGACTTAACAATTGACGCACTGCGTTACATATTACTCGCTCATAGAAAAACACGAATGGCAAACAAATAACTATTGCTCTTTTAACATTGAAGTTGTCATATATATATGACGATGTCATACAAAGTTTTGAATCAAACTCAACAAAGATAATCATTATTAGAGCAAAATGATAAAGCTGCATTTCCTTTTATCCTTAACATTTTAACATCTTAAAAATCACAATATTATTTCCAAGCTGTACTCTAAGAAACCTGTATATTGTTATTGTTATTGTTTTGGTATATTTTGCATACACTTGTGCTTTTATCGAGCTATTACTTCATGTTGTTCAATATATATGTGTTCAATCAAATTGTACAAAATGAGATTCAAAGCGTGGAATGTTGAATTCCAAAAGCCATCAATTTATAAGCACTCTTGCGAAAAAATCATCAAAATAGTATCCACTTTGTCTGTCACTTTTCATAAAGTTATGTTTCTAACACCAGTGATGAAACATTTTACTTTTTTTTGTATTTTTTTCGTAGTAAATAGCTTATACGCGTAAGAATATCATAAATTAATCACGTCGAGATCGAAAGAGAAATAGGCTTGAAAAAAGGAAACCATTCCTTGATAATTATGTAATACGAACATAAAGTTCCCATTCAGGTTCCCATTCGCAATAGAATTCTAGTTTTCATACATATAAAATAATGTAACTCTGCGTTAACAATTCAATCCTACATTTTTTTTTCCTTTTTAAATTTACAACTTTAGTGGCTCGTTTCGTACTGTTTCTTAAATCTTAAACAAACAATTCTAACAAAAACAAACAAAAACGTTAAAACGCATTAAGTTACTCATTCTCAATACAACTATATTTACGGTTTATTATGAGCAGACTACAGAAGACAATGTTTTTGCATTTATCACAGATATCAAAACGAAATGGTGTTGCGATATTCAATACATAAAACATACATTTTATTCCCAAACAAAGCAAAATATAACGATATGCTGTCACCCGAAATTGAGCGATAAAGCTAAATACTATGTACGCATGTATATATCATTGACCATTTTTAAGTTTAAATTGCTTGAATATATTAGAACTTCAGTCACTTTTTTTCTCTTTAATTCTCTTGAAAACACAGTGGTATGGGACTGTTTATTTTCGATCTTTCAAATAACCCAAAAAGAACACATTTTTTAACTAGTTCCAAGAAAAGGTAGTATGAGATGACGTCATAATATAATTGTGAAGCTATTGTGACGTCATTGAAATTGTTACGTCACAATGACCTTATTGACCATCAAGTTCATCTTCTTCTTGTTGAAGGTCATCTGCTCTCTAGAAAAAAAGATTAAAACATCGAAATGAGATTAATTAATTGATAGATTTTAAATCAAATTTAACAACTTATTCAATGCATCTTTCATCATATTCTTAAGCAAATTTCTTATAGCATAACCCATTACACAGACAATTATCACAAATAAGCTTTAATACAGAAACAACTATTTCGTTAACAAAATACCCGAGGCCCTGGGAAACAAATTAAGATACTGTATATGTATAGTTGTATATTATTTTGTTTATCCATGTATCACAATCAAAATGTGTGATGAATCACCCGATCGATTCATATAACCAGCACCATGTGTTTTGTATGTTAAATCGGTATACAAAATATGAATAATACTCCAAAGGGCCATTTTTGTAAGGAGCATGAAGTTGCATATTCTTACATGAGATTAATGTTTAAAATTCAGAAATATACAGGATGATCACTGCCGGTCAATATCAAAGTAATATTGCCCGGGCGATATAGCCCTGCTTAATGCCTTATCAATGTAATACATTATCGGTATTTACCTGGAAGCGAAGGTCTTCACCCTGATCATCGTCATATTCCATTCCGTCATTGGGGCCCAACTGTAACCAAACAAGAAATCAAATATTACATATTTAAGAAAAAATATATTTATGCTATATTTATTAATATATATCTTATATTAATATAGATAAAAATACCGAATGATGAATTCCGAGTCGCTCCACTGCCGAAACGTGCAGCATTATACAAAGATAATAGGCCCCCCCCTAATTGGATAAAATTGATAAAATCATAAAAAGTATTGGGAATGAGCTCTTAGGTACAAAGGGTAAATCTCTTTTCCTCCTAAATAAAGTATTTTAATTTCTAGCACAAAGTAGGATACATTTGTCATATTGTTTCAACAACATATATACAATTTATATACAGTACATTTTACATTCTGCATAACAAAACAAAGGTTTTTAAAATATGCTTTTTCGGGATTGTATGTGCAGTTTTACTTTTAAAATGTGCTTATTCAAAAGATAAAATTATTTAAAACGTGTAATTTATATTAGATTTGGTAGTATAATTTAGTCGAAGTCCTAACAAATATGTATATTAACATTAGTCTACATGTGTACGTATATTCAAATCACTGCGTTAATTTTAGCACACACATCAATCAAAGTGAAAAAGAGAACATGCAAGTCTCATCTTTTGTTAATAGATAATCAATAACATTATCGATATCAGCAACTTGGAATTCGTTAAAAGTAGAAATGCTGAGTTATAACCATATTGATTTCTATAGAAATGTCTTCCTATAGCGAATGCAGATAAGCAAAATGTTCAGTCAGAGAGAAATGAGATTTTTTTAATGCACGAGTTTTTAAATACATTTTCTGCAACTTGAAACTAGAAGGTCAGTGACCTTGGATCCCCCGTGAACTTCAACAATGCGTATATGCAGGATGGTCAGTTTTTACTAAAATTATCTTTGGAAATGACGAACTATTTTGCAAATAAACAAGATCATGCGATGAAGGAAAAACAGAGTAACATTTTGCATCATCACTCACTTTTTCTGAAGACATCTCTTGAACTGACGAGACCAGTCACTTTTTAGTGTGCTCCAAAATCGACATTTTTTAACCGATCGAGATGACACCATGACAAGGCACGACTTCAGACCTTGGTTTATATGTGTATTAAATTAAAATTCTCACGCTCAATTCCTTCATACCAAACTCGCGTGCACAATGTACTTAACATCGGGTAAAAATGTTAAAACCGACAATTTTCAAAGTGTTCCAGAATCGACCATTTTCAACCGATCCAGATTAAACCTTAACGAGACACGACTTGAGACCTCGGTTTATACGAGAATAAAATTTGAAAGGTAAAGCTTAATTGCTTCATACCAATCTCGCCTGCACAAAGAGCGTGACATCTGTAAAAATGATTAAAATCGACATTTTTAAAGTGCTCCAGAATCGACAAATATCAACTGATCGAGATAAAACCTTGACGAGGCACGACTTCAGACATTGGTTTATACGTGTATAAAATTTGAAATCTCTAGCCCAAACGCTTCAGACCAAACTCGCCTGCACAAAGTGCTTGGCAAATGAAAAAAAGTTTAAAATCGACAATTTTTAAAGTGTTCCAGAATCGACAATTTTCAACTGATCGAGATGAAACCTTGACGAGGCACGACTTAAGACCTTGGTTAATACGTGTATAGAATTTGAAAGCTCTAGCTCAACTCCTTCATCCCAAACTCGCGTAGACAAAGTGCTTGGCATATGAAAAAAAGTTTAAAATCGACAATTTTTAAATTGCTCTAGAATCGACAATTTTCAACCGATCGAGATGAAACCTTGACGAGGCACGACCTCAGACCTTGGTTTATGCGTGTATAAAATTTGAAAGCTCTAGCTAAACTCCTTCATCCCAAACTCGCGTGGACAAAATGCTTGGCATCTGAAAAAGTTTAAAATCGACAATTTTTAAAGTGCTCTAGAATCGACAATTTTCAACCGATCGATGTGTACAAAATTTGAAAGCTCTAGCTCAACTCCTTCATACCAAACTCGCGTGGACAAAGTACCCTATACCAAGCGGGACAGACAGACGGACGGACAGACGGACGGACAGACGGACGGACAGACAGACGGACAGACGGACAAGCTCAACCCTATATCCCCTCGTTTTCACGGGGGATAACTAGCAGACTGACGATTTATTATAATTTGATTCTATGATACAAATGTACAAATAATTTTATTCTAGATACAAATGTATATGAGAGAGCGCGACTTGCTTAATGTATTCATCAAATTTAATGGAGCGCCTTATATAAAGGTTTGGAGTCGAGCTGTATCTTAGCCAAAAAATAACATTATACAACGTACATGACTTTTGGAAACAATCATATTATTGGAGATCCGGTGCCAATTTTAAAAAAATTGCAAAAAGTACCAAAAGAAGCATGTGACTAGCTAGAGATCACAACATGAACGATGCCCTAAATCTTATTTTTAAAAATCAAATGAAATTCAGCAAAAGCTAAACACAACGACTGTATCAGTAAAACTGATGGAATACCTCCGAAATGATTATACATATGTATATGTAAAAACAAAGTTAAGTATGAAAATAAAATAAATCTAACACACTGAAACACACGTAGAAGTTAATTGGACAGTTGAGTAATATTATAGAGAGTGTTTAAGAATCTCAAATATTTGTCGAAGAGCTTTGTGCAATTTCGCGTTGTCATTCAAAAGTATTCGCAGTTTATTTCTTGAAATAATACTTTTTTAACATGTTTTTTTTTTTAATGAAATAAATATTTATCTTTATTATCCATCGTTAAAAAAAGAACGAGAAGTTTCAATTTGTAAAAGTCCATTAGGTTTTCAACAAATTTGATTTATTTTCATTTCGAATATATTTTTGTCAACGAAATTCTTCAACGGGAAATGTAAAAAAAAAAACTTAATTGACAGCTTTACAGATTTGATCGCTAGACATCAATATAGAAAAGTCAACATTCAAAAAAGAAACAAATAACTATTTTCGAATATAAGTTTCTAAACACACATAAAGTTTAGTTAAACACAGACAATCAAGAACTAAGAACGAAATAAACACTAAGCGAAACATATAACCAAAGTTAGTCAGCACACCAATGTGACGATTAATATATAATAAATACATTGGATTATGACGTCACAATTGAGTAATGACGTCATAATTGCTGAAAACTTACATCATCACCGTTATCATTGGCAACACCGTCGTCATATTGTCGCTCGTCATAATTATCATTGTCATCGCCATCTTGAAAATCTTGATTAGTGTCATCGTTGTTTTCGTCATAATCACCATCCTGATTTGCATTGTTTTCGTCATAATCACCCTGTGCATTTGCATTGTTTTCGTCATAATCACCATCTTCATTTTCGTCGACGTCATCGAATCGATTAAAAGCGTCATTATCAACTCCATCATCATATTCACGATCGCCTTCTTGGCGATTTACCACATTAGCTTCGTAGTCGTTTTGGTCAAAATCACCATCTTCATCTTGACTATTTTCGTCATAATCACCGTCTTGATTTAGATCATTTTCGTCATAATCACCATCCTGATTTTCGTCGTTTCCGGCATAATCACCAGCTTGATTATCATCATTTTGTTCATAATCGCCATCTTGATTTTGATCGTTTTCGTCATAATCATCATTCTGATTATCATCATTTTCGTCATAATCACCATCCTGATTTTCGTTGTTTCCGTCATAATCACCAGCTTGATTATCATCATTTTGTTCATAATCGGCGCCTTGATTTTGATCGTTTTCGTCATTATTTTCGTCATAATCACCATTCTGATTATCATTATTTTCGTCATAATCACCATCTTGATTTTGATCATTTTCGTCATAATCACCATCTTGATTATCATCATTATCATAATCGGCGCCTTGCTGATTCTCCGAGTCTTCTTCAGCATAATCGCCGTTGCCTAGCAACTGGCCTTCGGCTTCTTGGTCTTCGCCTTCGGCCAAATAGTCACCAGCTCCTCGGCCGCCATTGTAAGCCTAAAGAGGGCACCGAAAAAAGGTGGAGCGTGTATACGGGCGTTTTAATGAGTGAAAGTTGACTACGGGATCATCTGTTAGCTTGGTAACCATAGCTACCTTGACGGGGGTATTCACTTATACTACTGGCTGGATCAGGTCATATGTCTATAGTTATAATGGATACGGACTTTTAACAATGGATGTTAATAATAATATACGCCAAAACTTTTTGTTCAGCTACATACAATGTGATAGTAATCAAAATATATGCTATCGTTGGGGTTGATGGAGGGGATGAGGTTTTAATTTACAGGATATAGATTACAAATATGTACAACTATATTTACAAGTATTTCACATTGTTACAGAATATTTCATATATTTCTCGGGAGGGTTCTAAAGTGGTTTAGAAATAGTTTATGTCACCATGTATATCCCTTTCATACGGGGCCACCACAGCTATTAAATGAATATTTTGTTGATGACTTTAGAGCATGATCAAGGTTAGAAAGCAAATGCAAAGCGGGGAAAGCTACACAAACCGTAACCCTTATTTTAAAACTGTCATGATTATAATGAATGCTAAATAGCTTATAGAAAAATAATCAAATCATAAATAGTACGTGATTCAAGCTTTAATATCAATGTAATAGTATAGACCGGAGCAATATAAGGGTAATTTTAAACTAGCTAAACGATATAATTATATTTTTCAAAGTTGCATATTAAAATTTGAGAGGTAGTCAGTCACCAATAGAACTGATAAAGTAGCCTATTGCTAAAAATATGAAGAACTATGTGCCAAATATTTTATATTGAGTCACCCCGAAGAAAAAGTTATTTAATGGAACGATTCTATATGCTCTAATGTATCAATACTCCTTAAGAAGTCTGACATACATGCAATAATTAATTAAAGATTAAGTAAAGGATTTCAATGTGAAAACAACATCAACTATAAAATGGGTAACTTATTTTAAGATTTCAAAACAATATATGAAACAAAAATAATAATTCATGCGAAACGACATCATATAATAGGATGCTAATATGATCAAATAATAAGAAATGCAATCCAATTCTAATTACGAATAAACTTATTTCTAGCATGCAAATCACTGCACCATGTCTATTCAACAGACGCATAAAAATATCTTAATAAGCTTACATAAATATGTTAATCCGTTCATCTGTCTATGCAAAAGAATATCCAAGTTATAATGTAAATGAGTATGTAATTAGATATTCAAATAATCATGCAAATTATTTTACAATTAAATATGCAAATTAGTATGCAAATGAACCAACCGCATCATCCATATCCGGGTCTTCTTCATCTCCCTCAAGAGCTTCTTCATCTTCTTCATCCTCCTCATCTTCTGGAAAAAGAAATGTTTTTAAATGTAATACAGGAAGACTAAATCTAGCCTATATTTTATCATAAAAAAAATTTAAGATTTTTTTTTTTTCATATGGTATGGATTATGCATATGTATATGTATATTCATTGGTTAATCAATAAAACATAATAGAATATTAAAAAATATAAATTTTGCGAAATAAACAGCTATATGGATCAATCAATGAGCATAGCAACTGTTGAATTATAAACGGTTTTATAAAACAAAATGGGTTTTCTTTACTTCAAATTAATGATAATATTATTGTTTTTTTTTTTAACTACTTACCTTCATAGGCATTTTCACTCATTTCGTCTTCACCTTCTTCACCTGTCAATCAAATATAATAATGACTAATTGGACTAAAGACTAAAGAGGCAATTACCATATGTTTAGCATATACATGTATATCACAAATTATATCAAAATCTCAAATTAAGATGTAACTTAAAAAAATAAAATAAAACTTATATGATCTTTATATGAAAGTCAAAGTCACAGAAATATCATCGAAACGAACATATTTTAAGCACTAAATTGAATAAGTTCATGGAATTTCCGTTAAATCAATTGCTAGGCTATTTGGACTATTTATTGAACGTTTTTGCTCATTTCGATTTGCACCTTGACAACTTGATACATTTACGATCTCCGCTCGTTCTAGTTGTATTGATTAAATACATCTCTTTAAAGAATCACAGATATAAATGATGTGGACATACACAGTTTTGTTTTGTATATTCTTTTAGCAACTAGTCTATAGGAGTAAATGCGAAGCTGCTATGTAAATAACTGCCAACCAAAAACTTTTTATTTTTATATATAATGATTAAACCAATGTTACCGTCACCAAACGAACCAACTTAAACCTTGTTTAACTCCGATAGTGGGACAAACCAATACTCATAGCTCATAGAATTAAGGATGGCACTTCATATTTGATTGTTGTATATTTAAATATTCATCATTCCTCGCATATATAAGAACGCATAGGTAAATCATAAATGAGTTCACGAGTTCACGACAGCTAGTCAATAATCAATAGACAAACTGATGCTGTAGCTCATCGAGATTCAGCAGGGCAATATTGGCTTTCAAATGCATTTGAACCTTTAAATATGTGATTGATTTATTGAGTCCTACTGTATAGCATTGATGTGAATGCTGCCAATTCTTTTGAAAACTGGGAAAATGCTTTGCGTAATTTGGCTTTAAATCCTAAAATTCGTGGCTGAAACACATTTTTACTTAATAAGTTATTTCTTTTTCGCAAAACGGATAAATGAATGGAAAAGATACCCTTAAAACATGGCTACACCAAATTATTGCATGTACCATACGTTCGAGCAAGTTCTACTTTAGGCTTTCATTTTTTTAATTAAGGGGTTTCAAAGCTTGGTAATGCAGGACCCAAAAAGTTTAAAAAGCGTAAAAAATAACGATTAGAAACTTGTGATGAATTTTATGCAAGAACATGCTGTCAGGAACAGGTAATTTATGTCGAAAGGAATGATTTTCACAGCTTTAACGAACAATTTTGAAGCTATTCGAATAAAATCCCGCTTGGAAATAGTGAATATCGCTTCCAGCGAAAGTAATCGCCACGTCAGAGAGTGTGTTATATCATACCCATTGATTTTTTCAAGACTAAGAGAACGAATAGAGTCTACCGTCTCCCCGCAAATTTGCCGTGTACCTATTCAGTTTGCATACGCTTTGTTAATTATGAATATAATATATACATGTCTATATTATTGTTAAGCTCGGATATAATTTTCACTAAATGAAGGGTTCTGTGCAACATAAAAACAAAAGTAGAAATTCTACTTTTTTTAATACAGATCCTGAATGATTATCTAATTTGTATGGAGTTTTTGCACAGAACCCTTCTGGTCTATACATTTTAAGCAAACATTTATGATAACTACTTGAATTTATAATATCAAATTTATGATCTATAGATAAGTCCTGGTAATATTTAACAACACCACATTTTAGAACCATATAACATTTAATGAATAAATAACTCAAATAATGAGATTATAGATTTTAGCGTGTATAAAGATGACAATTGTGTAACCGTACGTGTTAAAGTAACGAAAATCATAACTGAACTGTATTAAGAAAGTCAAAGTTAGAAAAATGTTTGCATTGTTGTGTTGAAAATCTGACATATATCACAGTCTAGTTTGAACTCAAAACAAGTTGATCGAGAAAAATAGGAACAATCAATCGATTGCATAAATTCATTGCTCAATTCCTTGCTCCATTCATGTTGACACCATCAGGAAAGCTAGGGCAAATTACTTGATCTTCAAACCATTTTTCTGCATGTTTTATCTATGCCACATTAATCTGCCGAATATTAAGTAATGTAACCAAACATGAACATAAAACAGTGTTAAAGACTTATTTTGATTATAAAACAACAAGCATTAGACAAAGAATATACAACATTCATTTCCCAAGCACACCAATAAGAAGCCAAGCCAAAACATGGTGTGCTACAAATGTTTTTCATACCCATTCCAGCCCCTTGTACTCCTTGTGGCGATTGACCGACAGCTTGGTATCCATGCTCTACCGGTGCATCAGGGTCATTCACGTTCACCGGTTGGAATCGGCCGACAGGTTCTTCCATCTGGCCGACAGGTCGATATCGGTCGGGATATAGGTCGTTTTGGTCTTCAGCTTGTTTCAGAGGTTGATTCAGGTCCGATTCGTTGGGTTGGAAATCAGTATTTACGGGTTGGTCTCGTGCCGCGGGTTGCTCAATATAGTCACGTGCTACTTCGTTATAACCACGAGGTGCCGCATTATAACCACGTGGATTTTCGTTATAACCACGGGGATTTTCGTTATAACCACGTGGTTCTTCACGTACCACAGTGTCCTGGTCCCCAACCGGCGCAGCTTCAAATCGATCATGCCCAGGGGCTACTTGTTCCAAGCCATGATGTGGCGATCTTTCTGGAGCCAGGCCTTCTTGTGCAAACGTTTCATCCATGGCTTTGTCTTGAACTTGATCTAGTTCGCTATGCGATTTGACTGGTTCCCGATCGAATTCACGTTGGTTGTCATAGTTAACAGGTTCCCTTTCAGGTTCGCGCTGGTTTTCAAATTGAACTGATTCCCTTTCTGTTTCTTGCTGGTTTTCCAATTGAGCTGGTTCCTTTTCCGATTCGCGCTGGATGCCATACCGAACTGGTGCCCTCTCATGTGGAGCTGGTTGCTGAGCCGGTGCCTGGTTTTCGGGGTTGAGACGGTCATCTAGTCTCGGTTGATTTTGTTTAGCTTCTTGAGGTTGGGCTTGAACTGCTTTTGACACAAACGTTACATATTTATCAACATTTACCGACCATTAAATGACAAAAAATGCCGATTCTCAGACAAACATGCACAGGGCGACAGTGTTCAGTCTAGAGTGTGTTTTGTGCGTAATCACGCACTGATTTTCAAAATCACGCACTCCCAAAAAATTTTCCACTCACCAAATCAAAGTCCTAGATTGAACACTGGGGCAATCAATAGTAAGGTTGATTTTATCATACACAATCGTTATATCATCAAAATATACCAATAAAATCTTTTTAACTCGAAATGCCTCAAATGGGCAAAATCACTTCAAACGCAACATAACTTTATAAAACGTACTTGCCATTAACCCACATATGTAGATAAATGATTTCGAGTTAAAGAGGTTTTACTGTGATTAGTTTCGCACACTCGATTTATTCCACAAACAAAGCGATGCAAATCCTTAATTACATCGTCAAGGTATTAATCAATGTCAAAAACGAAATGCGCAAGACAAACAACGGGCAAAGAATCTAATCTAAAACGACACACGCGCAACAAAACCCATGCTCGCTAATATCAATTGGGTAAACTCTGCGTACTAAATCAATTTTACATTGATGCAACAAGAGTTTCAAAATAGACTATATTTTTTTTTTATATGAATTGGACCTCACTGTGAAGCGGTAAAGCGATAGTTCGTATCAAAGAGAATCTCAAAACTTTGAAAAAATTATAAAGCCAACTAATTTAAACTATATTATATTTAATTAATAATTTCTAACAATCACACCGATGCGTGTTGTTGTTTTTTCGCTTGATTGGTTCAAATTGTATTCACATTATCACGCATTGCATTTTATCATGTAGCCTACGATAAGCGTGATAAACGTGAGTTTAAATTAAATTTCTAATATTCTTATTATAGGCAGATATTCTTTTTATTTTGTTGGGTTTTTTGTCGAAACGAAAACTGAAAGTATTTATTAAATACATTCGTCTTAATATAATTAATAAACTAAATGTATGATCATTTCTATCATAAAGTTAGTCCGATGTGGACATGTATTACAGTGCGCGTTAGACTGTAAAGTTTGAAGTACACAAAAGTTGATTTTAAAGTTGTTTTATTAAAGATAAAATAGTTCATCTTTTAATCAGCATGAACAGGTTAAAGCACAACAAATCACCTCTTAGGATTAAAACACAAATTAATCGAAACAATGAATCCATTAAACCTTTCGGAACATATGAAAAACATCCCAAAATAGTGTTTTATCCTAAACCGGCACAATGCTTATTTACGGGGAATATAAAGCGCATGCAAACTCCCTCGCAAGTTAAACCAGATTCTCAAGCAGACCCACTGGATTATGAATATGAATCGAACCTTTAATGCGTTTGTTTTGAGAAGCAGGCCATTTAAAGGGTTTTCACAGGGTTGGCCATATGCAAATGAAGCAGCCGATTGATTGATTGGCTGAGTGATTGATAGGTTCTACTAGTTTGACTCAATGTTTACCTTCTTCGTTCTGTTGCTCCTCGTCCACATTGACTTCTTCTACGTTCTGTTCAATTTGACCATCGACTGGTGCCTCGCCTTCCTGCTGCATCTCTTCCTGGTTCTCAGGCGCAATCACTTGCTGGTTCACATCGTTGTTTTCTTCCGCAAACTGGTTCTCAATCGGTTGCTCCGCCTCATTATCGCCCACCGCAAACTGGTTTTCATCCTGAGCAGGTTGCTCTGCATTATCGCTCACTGGGAGCTGGTTTTCAGCTGGTGCAGCTTGGTTCCCATCATCAACCTCAGGTGGTAGCTGGTTGTCACTTGGTTGCTGGTTATCAAGGGGTTGTGCCTCGTTTCCGGTTTGCACTGGTGCCTGGTCGCCTTGATTGACATTCGCTGGTTGCTGGTCAGTAATAGTACCTGTAAAATATGCATGCAATGTGTTAGCAATGCGCGTTTAAGCATTGTTTGTTATGGTTAACAGAAGCAACCGCCCTATTAAATTATATTTTTCCGAAGAACATGTCATATATTTGTATCCTCAAGCTTAACCTATTTGAGTAAAGAACGATGTTGTTTATTAGATTCTCCAAATTTCTTCTTTTTTGCGTTTGATTTTCGTATTCATGCTTAAAACATACACATCGATCGTTTATTTGTGTTATAAATGACTTTAAATCAATTACACGTACTAGTTTTCGATTTCGACGTAGAAAAGGATTAAAATATTATGGATTGCAAATCGTTGCCTCATCACGTTTTCCTTAACCCTTACACTCATCGTAAATACATGATTTGGTATTAAATTTGTATCAAACAACTTTTAATAATATATACATATAATATTTAATTTCACGCAGAGGTTATCAATAACCGGGGAAAGCAGTTTATTGCGCTTGATAATAATAGGTTAAAATCATGCATTTTAAATAAATACCACCCTCAGATTCGTTGCATGTGATAATTATGTTCCTTCAACAGATACCTCAAATAGAATAAGTTAGCAGGGACATATTGATTCACCAACGTATATTTTTCTTTGGTACGCATTTATTGAGTATAGGCTATGATTATTTCATGTTTATAAACCCGACACCGAAAAGAGTTTCAATATGTTTCTTTTTTAGTTATCACCACTATTGTGAATCTACCACAAAGTCATCGTAAAAACAAAAGTTAATGCTCAGGGCGAACTTAACTAGAAGGTCAGTGACCTTGGATCCCCCGTGAACTTCAACAATGCGTATTTGCAGGATGGTCAGTTTTTACTAAAATTAACTTTGGAAATGACGAA
>LQRL01161873.1:0-13075 GCA_001703475.1 Hydroides elegans
ACGATATGACCATTATACGTATAGGGCACCCGTCCCAACCATCCCCACATTCCTTGGAAAAATATAGGAAGTGACGTCATACGTAAACAAACGAGGCAATTGCCAAGGGGTGGCAACAAGGGTGCCACCCGTGCCATGGCCAATGGGGTGCCATGGGGGCAACTTTTTATTTTTCTCATTTCGAAGTATTCTCTCATTCGGGAAGCGTGCGAAAATGATCTAACTAGATCATATAGCAAGTATAATGGTCATATCGTTAATACTTCATTTGAGAATATAATTAGTAACCGGCAAGCGGTTACCCCAAAACTGGCGATGTTTTATATACTATTATGGATATCATCTTTCTTACAATGCCAAAATGGTCTTAAGGTCGACAAGAATTGTAACGAGAATCCTATAAAATGCAAGTCGCTCTAGAATCTCGATGTAATACCATTATGGAGGTGCACAAAGCGGCCGACTGGTGATGGCATAATTGTGTGGCTCTCATTACAACGTGTGTATCATCTTCGTTTAAATTCAACACCTCCTTAAACCAATATACACCATTATGACATTATAATCATGACAACCGCCGTGTTTCTAATCGCTTTGCTTTGAAACAGAACTAAAGACGCAGGGGCAAATAACAGGTATCAGCAACAACACCGGTTTTGCTTTTGATTTTGATTTTTTTATAAAGGAAATGGCTAGACATGTTAGAACTAGAACAGTTAAGGATGCCCATCTCCATCACATACACAATATTTTGTATATTAAATCCCGTAGGTGTAAGGGAGTCCCTTGGAAACTTGACTTTTAACTTTATAACGTAACCATATTATCAAAGTGATAAGATTTTTAAAGATACTATATGTTTAGAAAATGAAGTAGTTTAAAAACCAGGCTGTAAGCTCCTGTTATAATTCCGGTATAACCGAATATAGTTTTCGAACTGTCTAGCCACACCTTTTAAAATTGCTGCACATATGAAATCTAATTTAAATCTAATTTAAGATTTGTTCTTTTGCCTTTGCGTTTATCCTCCTCTCTAACATATCATATAATAAGATGGTCATATCAACTTCAATGCACTTTAGTTACACGAAACATATTGAAGTTATATCATCTCATACCTGGAATTTCGGATTTTCCTCTTTTTACCTCTTGAATCTCTTGGAATTTACATTTTTCGATCTCTTGTTTTCTTTAGCACCTTTATTTATTGCATTGAACACAGATTACAGTGCACCACGGATAATTTGAAGTGCTCGGGGCAGGAAAATTTACTTCAAATTATCCGAACTTCAAATTATCCGAATAAAATTTGGTATAAGATAGTGGAAAAAATAAAGTCTGGACCGAGCAAACAGGCCAAATTACATCGAAATTCAAATTATCCGTGGTGCACTGTACTTAATAAATCAGTATTTGATATAGTAGTGCTAAGCTCCTGATGTGAAATTACTAAAATCAAACAAAAGTTTTAAAAAGTGAGACAAATGCGTTAATGTCCATCTTCATTTCTATCAGAGATGAACCAGAGAGTACCGGTAAATGTGTGCACCAAGAGGTCGGATTTTCAGGCTCCACCATTCATGACGATTTACAGGGTGACCAGCGTCAGGGAAAATCAGGGAGAATCAGGGAATTTTGAAGTCCCGTTTTCAAATCAGGGAAAGTCAGGGAAAATGGACCTTCAGGGAATTTCATTATGAATCAGGGAAAAAAATCAGGGAATTTCGTTATAATATTTATTTGTTTTTTGTTGTAGTATTTCTCAAGAATTTTCGCTCGCGCCTTCGGCGCTCGCATACTTTAAACAGAGAAGTTGTTTTCTCGGGCTGTCGGCGCTCGGATATCGGCTACATAGAGCAGGGCTGAACATAAGCGTTCGAATTTCGCCAATGGCGAAGGTAAAATCCATTTGCCGAAAGTGAATTGAAACACCATCATCAAACTGGCGAAAGTAAATGTTTTGTCAAACTCATACTATTATTTGTTCAAATATCCTTTAAAAGTGTAAATTTTTGCTCGCGCCTACGGCGCTCGATTGATAAGCATAAACTTTTACTTTGTTACTAAATTAAAATTTTCTAGTTTCATCATGTATTCGACCCATGTATTACTCGCATGTATCAGTTTCGATAACACATATTGGTAAAATGCATATTGGTAAAATGTGTAATTGTCTGCCCTCTGATATTTTATTCCATACCAGTAGTTACAAGTTTACAAAATATTTATGTATTCTTTACTAACAAAAGCCCGATTAATAAACTAACATACTCTGTTAATGTATTTCGTGATAAATTTAAGGTCGCGCCTTAGGATCATATGGATAAATTTATATGTAATGCTATAGCATAAGTGAACCAATGAAATCTGGTATGGACATGACAAAGTTGGGCGACTTACTTGTAGTAGCATCAAATATCGGTTGTGATCAAGCCCTGAGATATATTGGTCACATTAAGTATATAAAGATACAATATAAACAAGGAAAACCTGAAGGTGAGTTCGTGTACTTCACAAGTTCGGCAAAGGTAAATATAGTTTGGCGAAGGTGAATCAAAAGTTCTTTGCCAAATTTCTGAAGGTAAAAGAAACCTTATGTACAACCCTATATATGTCGCAGCGAAACTTTAATTTTCAGCGAAACTTTAATTTCGCTAGCGAAAGATTAATTTTTCGGATCATGTAAGTCGAAATGTTATATATAAGGATTTTTATCACTGTTAATCTTAAACATATGTATAGAAATATATGATGGGTCATCTAACTAATCTGTCCACAGCTTTTCATGGAGTTCTATTCAATAATGTAATCGAAATAAGCCGATTGATCCCCGAGTTCAGTTCATGACTCAACTCACGGATAATCCTATCTGGGAGTGTGCTTTATGTCACTGATACACATAATTGGATCAAAAGATACATGAAACATAATCATTTTAGGCCAAATCCTAAAACTTGACTGTTAAAGTATCTTAAATAGACTATTTTTTCCAACATCATCAGAAAAATTAATCTTTCGCTAGCGAAACTATAGTTTCGCTTAAATTAAAGTGTCGCTGCCACATATACATTTGTAAGTATGGTTTGTTATTAAATGCCATGATAGAATGGGCCAGTATCAATCTTGGATCAGGGAAAAAATCAGGGAAAATCAGGGAAAAATCAGGGAATTCGAAACTGACTGGAGAGTGGTCACCCTGATTTAGGTGGTTGTTGCGTTTTTACATCTCCTTTGTTTATCCGACCGTTCTAACTGTCCATATACATTTGTGTTTACAAGTATATAAATTGTATTGAATCCTGTTCCTCAAATAAGCTCGTTTGGGGCACTACCGTTAAGGTAGCAGGGATAGGATAGTAATGAAAAATGATTTCATATTCCGTATTGCACCTTTATTCATGAATATTGCACCTTCATTTATTCAAGCGAGTTCTTCTAACATATTAATTGAAATGATCATTGGAGTATTTGCTATCGCAAAGTTGATCAGTTTCACTATTAATGGCTAAGTATTGATTTGGTTTTCCGATCATTTTATGATAACACATAGTTTTCTTTGGAGGGCTTTATTTTGTTTGTTTGTTTACCCGGTATTTGTTTGCAAATAAGTTGTGCAGTTATTATGAAGTTGGGCTATTGTGCTATTTCGTTGTATCGAATATAAGTTTAATTACTTATACTAATGAAGATAATGAAGACCCATGAACATAAAGATACATGTAAATATGTTGGACAACCTACTCGAATGACCTTGTAAGATTCATATAAGTGCCATTGGATAAATCATGAAATTTTCCATAATTTGATAAATGCTTGAACGACATGCGAAATATTTAATCAACATTTGTCTCTTTATCTGTAGACTTCTACCATCCGAATATCGTTCAAGTAAACTTGACTCGACCGACAATATCATTCCGCGATTCATGTTTCTAATTTATTATTTTCGAAATTGTTCCATTTATTTTAGGATGTCTTTTTCGATACAATAGACTATATCTTTGTAGTGAGGAGGGGCAGTTTGATAATGGTTTCTAAATAGCTGATTGAGACTCACCGTTGTATCTAAAGAAAAGAAAAATGACCATCAATTGATATATTTTCACCATGTTATATATTTAAAGGAGACGTTGAATCATATCTCAATACTTGATCATATCATTTATAACGAACAATTTTCATTTTCTCATATATGTACAACTAGGGTAGATCATTCGAGCTTTGTTATTGCAATATTTTTTTCAGGTTCTAATTTTATGTCTGGTACCAACCTTAACTCAACACTTCTCGTGTTCATTTCCAAAACGCCTTAAATAATAAATTGAAATTTGACAAACTGTTTGAATAATAAACACCCATTAATATAAATACATTCGTGATTGTAATTGCATGTATTGATAGGTTCTTAAATATTTTCCATTTTCCCATCTCAATATTTAAATGTTTTATAATATTTCTTGTAACTGTCAAAGAAACTGTTCAATCATTCAAATTTATGGACACGCAATTTCTTTCAATTTCATGTTTTTACGTCTTCAAATATTTTAACAAATATTGTCATATTTTCTATGTCTTGAATGTCTTCAAAGATTGGAGAGCCCCCATAATTGTATCAAGTAGAACTTAATGCAGGGACCACCATCTATTGTGAACATTATCCTGAACTTTCAATTTCCTCTGTCTATAATTTTTAAAAAGCTCATGTTAGAAAAAATAAACGGATGTTTATGATCACCGGTATAAGAATATTTTTGGGAAAAGCAACTATCGAAGCTTTATGAAATATACGCCAACTACACATCATTTAATGGACTTCATGGAAAAGACTACGTCTATATTTACGTGAATAATAATATGGACCACACAGAACTAGCTTTTACTTTTATACTTTTCATGGCATTCTTGCTTTTGAAACTATGTCGGGTGCGTGCGTATATAACCATTAATGTAATCGTTCGTAATAAAAACGTTTTCAAATTCTTTTTCCGCACTATACACAACAAAACACCATCATATCACATAGACTGCATTAAAAGGATTTTAAATATAATGAAATGCTTGGCGCGAATTATCGGCGTCTTAAGATTTAAATTGCACAAAAATGACAACAAATTTGTAGAAGATATTTGCTCTCGTTTGAAGGAACAACTTGTATCATCCGTGGGAAGAAATGATTCTTCTTAAATAATTATCAGATCTCGTTTTATGATAATTATGCGCTATCTAAATTAAATATCCTTCTTTTATATGAATACGTTCCCTTTGTTAATCAAATTCCAATTAAATGCAGTTTAATATCTTAATTTATGCGAGAATGATGTTTTGGTCATATATTTGCAGTTGAAATAAAGGATAGCAACAACACCCTTAAAAAGTACTATCAAACTATCAAAAGTACTAGTACATGTAAATTTATGGTATTGTCAACACCATCTCGCCAAAGTAAAGGGATCCATTTAATTTTGCTTATGAGTATTCGGTTTTCGTGATAAAGAATTAAAAATGTTCAAGTATGCTAATTTGAACATTTTCCCCTTTAGACGCTGGTTCGTGATCCAGAAGAACCAGTTGGTGTACCGCAAGCGCTCCAAGGACACGCTAACGATAATGGAGGAAGACCTAAGGCTGTGCACGGCCAAGCCACTGCACGACAGCGAACGAAGATTCTGCTTTGAACTCATCTCACCAAAGGGGTGGGTATTGCAATGTATTCATTGATGATTGCAATGAATATGTAATAAACATGGAATGTTTGCAAATTATGGTATAGAATTAGTAAGAAGAATATATTGTTATTTTGTCACTTATTTGAGCTCAACAAAATTAAAACGGACCGTATTGGCTCATTAGATTCAGTGTGTTTAGTAGTTGCACCTTACACCCATGTACACAGAAACACATACATACAGAATGCACAACCAAGTGCTCATTATACATACATGGTTATGTCTCACGTATAAAATCAGTTGAATTTTAATAGAATTTTTTCGACCTTTGTGTGAGAATAATTTAAGAAACGCATTTTTACTCAAAATAATGAAGATGTAGTTTATAAAAATGCTATTTTCTAACCAAATGCTTCCCAAAAACCTAATTATATCCTCAGGAAAAGAGATTTTGTCTCCTTAATAATCGTGTAGGTAAATTGCTACCTTTTTTCGCGAAAATTGATATTTAGTGATGAATAGATAGACACATCACGATTATAAATGAGAGCTTGTTTTGCTGCTTAAAAATGTTTAAAAAAAAAGATCAAAGATGAAGTGTCAGTCAATAAACTTATAATGAAAATAAAATTTCAAATGCTCTTTAAGAAAAACATCATTGTTATGATAAAATATTGGTATAAATCTAAATTGCTTTTTGATTAAAAGCCTGAGATGACAATAACGCAAAACGTCCTAATCGTTTAGCCTTTCATTCCGGCAAAAAATATATATATAAAACTTAAAAATTTGGAACTCTACCAGATTGTTACCACTTATAGTTAATCCGATGTCATAATGACTTTTTTATATGGGATTATGAAAAACATTTACCAAAATCATGCATACATAAATTCTCATGAGTACCGGCATGGTCATTTAATTATCAAGATTAGCTGTTTCCCGAGTGAAATAGATCCTATAGGTAAAGCATTTTCTCATGGATCACATAAAGTGGGAATTTTGAAAACAAGTAGGCCTATTCCTGTTTTCACCCGAAACTCCACCCCCACAACTGATTCCTTCAGTCATTTATAATATGTGTGAGTCCTATCCACTGACAATGTTATGAATAAATTAAAGAAAAAAATATTTGAAGGTATTAACTTTCAAAAGATGTGTTCCCCATATTCAAACCTTCTAGGCAACTTGAGGTTAAATGCTTCCATTTGTTGCCTAGTTCCTTAATTTAGATGACTCAATATATAGACTTTTAATGAACAGTAAAGATCCTTTATAAACAGATTCTATGGACGCCTTATGTATTCACTATTCAGATGCATTGTATTCCTTTATCTATTTAAATTCCTTCAATTTCTTCCATTTTCTGTACACTTTAGAAATTGTTTAACCATATATAGCAAGCTGTTTTTTTGGAAAATGGCAATCAGATTTAGATTTCAGATTACAATAAAAGTGTTGATTTCAACACTTCAATTTAGATAGTGTTTAAGAAATGTTTTAAACTAAGACAGAATTTATGCCGAAATTTGCACTTCGTTTGGACTCTATAAACTTTATGGTTTTGATTGGCCTTTTAAAAACATGTTTATGAAATAATATCACACAACGAGATTCTTAACAATACAAAATCCAGCTTTCGGGTTTTCACACAATCGTTGACATTACATGCAGATAGAGATATGAAATCATGTCATATTTAATCACAATGGCAAAACAACTCCCGACTTCTGGGGCGGTACGCTATCTGTTATGTCCTGGAGTTTGATCGATTTTTGGTCGCCACCCTTCAATCACAGCGATATCTCTGCTTAAACCCGGGCCAGTTTATCTTAATCGAAATCCTTCACCTTAAATCACTTTTTTCATTGAAACTTTGTCGATTTTGTTAAAACTTTGTAGAAGATATGAATTAAAAATGAAACGATAAATATCGTCCAAACATTATTTCAAACTCAAATAAGACTATTGTGAATAAGTTCAAATCATTAAATTTGTAAAATTAATTACAAGGAATTATCAATCAGTAAAATTGGATAACTGCAATTCATGGAAAAACAACGAATAAACACTTGTTAACACTTGCTAACAACAATTGAAGAGCTTAGAGCAAAAACATGTTTAGTGCGAAAAACATGTTTTGGAGAAACAGTCGATATTTTTGATATGTGAACTAACATGTGTATGAGTATAAGATTCGTATAAAGGTCATACGACGAACATATATTGAAAAATCGTATGTTTGAAAACCCTCAAAATACTGACTTGGACCGTGTTATTCAGTGTTTTACGTGCACAAAGTAGTCTATTGCAATAAACTTGCTATTCCCATGCAATTTGCCATACCCATGCAAAGTTAATTGTTTAATGCACAAATATGTCTTTTGCGATAAACATGTAAAATACCTATATTCTCTTTATAACACAAAAGTGATCTGCATAGTGCATAAATATGTTTTTCAATAAACATGTTGAATAGTTTGTAACAAATATCTGGAACTTTCAATGCCGTTTTTCTCAAAACTATGATTTCGCATTAGACATGTTTTTGCTCTAAGCTCTTCAATTATTATCCGCACCCGGTATAATGAAAGGGGCTGGATAGCATTATTCTATTACTCTGTTGGTATCAAATACGGTTCACTATCTCTTTGTGATAAGTTTTCCTTGATTTTAAGGTAAAATGATACAGCAAAATACAAGGATGAACAGCTGTTCGAAAATATTTTCGAGCGACCTTGAACAATGTTTTTCAATTCAAATAAAAGAAAGACTTAAACTTCTTCTCCCAAGGGGTATTTTAATAAATTGTTGTATTGTTTAAATCACCAATAATTCATAATTGCCTTGTGTATAGGTATTCTAGTTTTTCACAACACCTACAAACAGTTAACAAATTAAATTGTTAAAACCATTCATTGTCAAAAAATAACTTACAGCAGCACCCAAATTATAGTGCCTCGAAAGGTTGTTCATTCATAGTAGCAAATACATGTATCTATAAAGGCTAGTTTCGAATAAATGCTATAATGGAAATCCTACCACAAATAATTAGATCAACACATAAATGCATAGCTTTTTTTCACCTAGACTGTTATTTTGAGGAAAACTGTTCCCTGGTTTTCTGTCACCGGTAGAAAAAAAAGAAACATTTTTTTACGAATGGTTACAAAATACACTAAAAATGTAATCACATCCTTATGACTAACCGGGTATATGTAGCCTATATTTACCGTTCATTTTAGCTTAAAAGTTCGTAGTAAGGTTTTTTTGAATAAATTGCATCATAGGGAGCATGTCAACAACGCAAGAAAACAGCTGTTTGGGGTTATTTCCGTGTGACCTTGGGATAATGTTTTTAAAGAAAAAAATCATGAAACAACTTTAATACAGTTGTCTTAGTATAAAGCAGTATTTTAGTAATATATACCAAGGCAAAGCCGTTGAAACTACTAAATTGTAACAAGCGTTTCCTATTATTAAAGGTGAAAACAAAACGACTGTCGTGTTGCGTTAAACGCTTGTCTGTCTGTCTCGTGTTTGCTTTGATGTTCAATCCCTTGTCTTGTTAGATTTAAAAAATGAAAACCTATTATTATATGGCACACCTATGATAAACTCATGAAAATACGCTTACTCAATAAAATCTGCTTTTATCATGTTTTTGTTGCGTCTTACATGATTTGGTCAATCAAATTAGCTGCAAAAACATGAATACATTATACTCATATATCTGATTTAAATAACATGCACACGTTCGAAAAAGCTATTCAAACCATTTGCATTTTATTAAATGTATTGAAACCAATAGTCATTAGCGAGTGGATTGTGTTTTGAGTTTTAGAATCTATTTTTCCGCACCTGAACTTTTATAATGACCTTTGAATAATCAAGTAACGTTTTACTTTTTCCTTTGACTTCGGGTCATGGCTACAGACATTTCAGAAGCAATCGTCTGGCGAATTAAAAAATAAGTATATATAGAAGACTTAATTTGATACTTTTTGATGGAATGAAGGTTAATTTATGTAATCGTTTGAAGAAGTAAAAACGATGTGAATAAAAGTGAGGAGACATTTGAAATAAATGAAGCTGACAAATTTGTTTATCGGTGTGCATCTCCTATTTAAATGAGAGCACTTCATTTTTATAAACGAATTGAAATTCAACCTTAATTGAGTGTCATTGCTTTTTTGGTCAAAACACGCAAAGAAACGTTCATAAAAAGTAAAACATATGCAATTGCAGCTCAAGCATGAAGTTTGATTTTATCAGTAGAAATTAAGTCTATGAATCGGTCCGTAAAATATGATTGAATATGCACACGGTGTTATTTATCAATTAACCATATTTTACCAAATAGCATTTAGGCCTAGTTATCAAATCGGATCCAAACTGCTAAGAAAAAAAGTTATATAATAAATTCGATGAATCTTAACCGAAAATATTATACATGTATAAAATCAAATCTCAATTAAACGAATATGACATCGGTTGGATTGTTTCATTTTTCATGACTATATAAGTTGCTCAAGCTGCAAAAAGCCCATGGAAGGATGTTTCAAAACATCATTTATCATAGATTTAGAGAATTCCCATCTTCATATTGTTTATCTACATTACGATATTTTTCTAACAAAATGGGACACCTGTAGAAACAGGAGCCACCTGCGTATCAAATTGTCAAAGAACTAGAAAATTCAACTTTTGAGAACATATGTATTAAAACCTAATAGCATTGACTGATATGCAAACTAGAATGTTATGAGTCACTCAAAACTTCTTGGTGTCATATACTCTACATCTGTTCAGTGGGTGGTCTGCATCTATAGTTTAATCTCCATCAGGGCTCCAACAAGACCCTAAAAAGTGAGGGTGTATTTTCGAGAGAGTGTTTCCTTGAGATGTCCCTTGCATGTGGCTTATGATCAAGGCGTCAAATCCTTTGCTTGTTTTGACAGATCATGTTCTTTAATTATCAGTTTTTTTTTAATGTTGAGCTATTAAATATGTCCCTTTAATCTCTCCCCTGTCAATCTTCTCTCTCCACTTAATAGGATTCGATCCCGTAACCACTCACTTTCCCATTGTTCCCCACCCTTCGAATATACACATGCTAATGCAAGTGTACATTGTCAGTCAATGGTTCAGCATTATCTCCCCATTCGCTTATCGCTAATGATGGATTGGATTGGCTTTTATTTTGCGGCAACCCGTAAACAATGTTTGATAAACGGTGTAGAAAGTCGTTGACATGTCGATCAAAAGATCACGACTTTATATCATAATAAATGAGAAGTGGCGTTACTTTCATAACATTGCCGCCTCATTCGTTTCAAGAAAAGGAAAAAGAAATATAAAAATATGCACTTAATTAGTTTCCATCTATCATTTAGCGCATAATATAGACGCGTAATAATGTTGAAACTTCATTTTCATGTGTAACACCTGATCAAGATTAATGTGTAAAACGACCCGAGCTCATATTTTGTTCATGCAACTTTGCCTTTGTTAGGGGCATGTTTGCAAACAAAATATCCCACGATGAGAAGTTTACTTACATCCTTGAACCCTATTCTGCCTTACGATATCTATATATATCGTATCGCGCTTGTAAAACGAGAACACTTCGAGTGACACCCTAAATAAAATTTAAATTCTATGATCCCATAGTGGCCTCATGAGGCCACTTCGGCCCCACGGTGCCAAAACGGCCCGTGGGACTAACATCCCAATACGAACTATGACGTCACTTCCTAAAATTTTCGCGCGCGCTACGGTTCACACGCCTTTTTTGTCAACTCTTAATTTTTTCAAAATTTTTGAGTTTTAAGGCTTTTCATACTTTTCAACCAGGGTGTTTATTATATACAAGGTATTTTCTTACCTTACCCGTGGTTTGAGGCGGTGACCGAGCGCTTGGAATGTTTTATTTTGTTGTTGAGTTCGTGATAGTTTCCAACTGCAAAGTTGGCTCTGGCGGCTCGTGTACCCACAGCAAATATCGAAATATTCCAGGTCGTTATTAGGCTTTTCCTCTCTTCCTACCGTGTCTGCGTCTTTTACCAGACATTTTTAAGGTAGTTATTAAAGAAAAATCACAGCCTCATGTTTTGGGTGTGTTTGGCCTTACCTTTAATGCCGTTTTGCAACTTGGTTGCATTATGCACACTTCTAAGAATATTTTTATATTTCACTACATGAGCGCATTTTTCGGAATTTTCGTCTTAGGACAATTTCCTGTGTGTTTTTTCTTAGTTTTCTTAGTTTTAAGGTTGGACTAGGTTTTCAGGCCATTTCGGCCGCCATGTTGTTGTTTGACAGGCTTTCCCTGGTTACTCCAATCAACTGCCTCTTCCAGCCTCGTTTTGGTTTTGTTTACTTCCTCTCTCGAACGGATTCTCACTAGTGAACACATTGACCACCTCAGAACTTTGATTATTAAATTCAAGAGATATAATGTCGGATACTACCGTTAAAACACCTGTAAGTAATCCTTTTTATATTCTCTTTGGGTTGTTATGGGATTTTATTGATAGTTTAGTCCCTTGGCGTTTCTTTACGTATCTTAACCCATTATCGCCCACGCACATGGCCAATCTGGCCTTTTCAATTTTTCTAACTTGGCTTAGGACCGTAGATGGACATGGTTTGGGTTCTTTTATGGTTCCCTGGGTCTCGTATCGGGTTTTTCTGATAATTTTGGTTACCTTATCTACCTTCTCGTTAAGTTAGAGGTAGTTCAAAATTTTAGACCTGTCCGTTTTAGTCCTGGGCTGTTCTTAGTCTTGGACGGACTCGGGGAACGGGGTTTTATTAGTTTTTGCTGTACCTGCGGGTTCCTTAAACTCCCCCCCCCCTTCTGTTTCGGGGTTTTTACTCTTCTTTTGCCGTTTTTTCGGTTGGGAGATCCTTTTTCGGGACTCTGGCCACTTTGGCCTTACCCCATTTTTGGCCGGTTTTTTGACAGTCTCTTGTTCTCTCTTTGCAGAAGGAGCTTCTTTAGTGCAACCACCGCAGGCCACGGCATGACCCGCATTTGGCCTTTGATAACTGCTACCTAGCCGCGGGCTACGTTTTGTGCGATCTAGAGGTGTCATGTCTCCATTGTCACGACCTGGACATTGACAAAAAGAAGGCGAATCTCGCAGCTCGTCGTAAGCGGGATCGCCGAGAAGCGGTAAAATCAACCCCGGACAAGATGGCTCACTCGTCCCAACGTTCGCCGGCGTTCAAACGCTCCCCTCCCGCTCATCTGCCGGACCGTTCTCCTTCGGTCTCGCACCAGCGCCGTTCTCCCCGCAAGCTTAAGTTACCTGCTCTCGCCAAGGCAGTTAAGAAGACTTTGGCCTTTGCGTCGCCCACGGTCACGCACGTGATAGATCCGGATCCTCCGGCCAACATCGTAG
>LQRL01161886.1:3628-13738 GCA_001703475.1 Hydroides elegans
GAAATACTGTTATGTTGGGTAGAGTTATTTGTGGTTAAATAGCGTTGAAGTTATTGCATATGTCCTTCAAATCAAAATAATTAACGACGTGTGAAGTAAGGGCCAACTGTATATATAAGTATACATTTATATATGTTAAGGCATTTAATTTAACATCAAAATGTTACATATACATATTCGTTGGATCCAAAGGTTTTATGCATAGTAATCATTAAAAAATGTTATTTCGCCCACTTACTTGGAGTTCTACGTTGAGATGTATAGCGATCACCCGCCCGTTCCATAAAATTATTGTATTCACTTTCAACTTCTTCTGGAGTCTGCAAAAACATATTATATGCATTCTATCTCATATTGCACAGCCAGAAAGAATTATCACCATACAATCAGCAGAGATGCACATAAGCTTTCGCATTTCGCCAATGGCGAAGGTGAAATCCATTTGGCGAAGGTGAACCGAAACACCTTCGCCAAATTGGCGAAGGTAAAGTTTTGGTCAAATTCATAATCTTGTCGAACAAATATGTTTGTATAAAGTTTTCAAATTTTCAATTTTCAAATTTTCAATTTTCTTAGATTTTTGCTCGCGCCTTCGGCGCTCGATTTACTGACAATAATTAAGAATTTGATTTTAATTATGAATTTTGATTTTCAATAGGAATTCATCATATTTTGCATGCAAGTACCAGTCGCATTTGCTATTGCCAATATTGTTAAAACCAGGCTGACTAGCCCAAGGGAAATTAGGGAAAAATTGAAATTTCAAAATCCCGTTTTCAAATCAGTGAAAATCAGGAGAAATCAACATTTGTGTGACATTCAGAGAATTTCATTATGAATTATGGAAAATAATCAGGAATTTCGTTGTGGCATTTATTTGTTATTTTTATGATTTCTCTAATAGAACTCGATCGCGCCTTCGTCACTCGCATACACTAGTTTTTGTTTTAAACGTTGGCTGGCGACGTCGGCTCCTTGATGTTAATTAAATATAGCTATGGCTTGTGATAAATTATCAGTTAAAATTGGGCCAGTACTAATCTTGGATCAGGGGAAAAAATAGGGAAAATAATGAAATTCGAAACTGACTGGACACTGTTCACCCTGTAAAATTTGTAATTGCCTACTTCTGATATTCAATTCCATGGTTCTTTGCAAATGATTTGTGTATTCTTCGTTCACCAAAGACTTATTATCAAACCTTTTACACTCTAGTAATGTATTTGGTGATAAATTTCCTTAAGATAGTTGGTCGCGCCTTATGATGTAAACATGTAATGCTTTTGCACAAGTGAACCTATGATATCTGGTATGGACATAACATAGTTGGTCGACTAATTTGTAAGACTAAGTCGCCCGATCGCGACCATCAACAATCTGAGATAGATATTGGTCAGGTTTAGTAGAAAAGTCAAAATCTATCAAGGGAAAACGCGAAGATGATTTTGTGACCTGTTGCGAAGGTAAACAGAGTTTGGCGAAGGTGAATCAAAAGTCCTTCGCCAAATTGGCGAAGGTAAGACAATCTTTATGTGCAACCCTGCAATCATCATTGTTTTAAATAAATACAGCCATTTTGAGTAAATGATGAGTTTCCTTTTATATAAAAAATCTTATTACAAGCAGTTGAAATATGATTATGAAGCTGTGAACTGTTAATGACTGATTTGGAAACCTATTAAATCAAACAGAACAGAGCAATATACAATATTCCGCCTAGGTGTATTTCTCTTAAAATACATGGATTAAGATTTTTATCATAAATATAAATAAATATTTGCATATGAATATGTAACTTACTTTTAATCTATTTGCATACTGATTATAAATATGAATATTTATAAACATATAAAGTAACGTCCACGTAATCAGGTTTTATTTGCTTACTGAAAATGGATATGAATATTTATATGCTTATAAATATGTAACTAGTGTGCTTCCTCCAGGTTCATTTGCATACCAATTTAAACATGAATATTTATATGAATATGAAGCAACATTCAGATCCACGTAATGAGGCTTTATTGACATACTGGTAATCAATATGAATATTGATATGTTTATGAATATGCAACTTGCTAGTCCGCTTCCTCCCGGCTCATTTGCATAATGATTATGACTATGCATATGTATAAACATATGAAATGATGACCACATGATCAAGCTTTATTTGCATACTACTTATATACATGAATACATATATATGCATCTGAGGGAACGTACAAGTCCACATTATTAGGTATCAATAACATATTAAAAAATAAATATGAATTTATTTATGCAAATTAATATTTCACTTACAAGTCCGCTTCCTCCAGGCTCATTTGCATACTGCTCTGGGGTCATTCCCTTGCTGAGGAATGAAATCCATCCTTCACTAGCGGTAACAAGTTGGTCTCGTGTGCAACCATCGGGGTGATTGACCTCTTCCAACTCAAGGAGAACGCCCCAGAGTAAACCGAAATGCAACCATTGGTATCGGCGGTCATACAGTTTGTTTTTATAAACCTGTGTGAAATGAAATAAGATAAAGAATAAAATGAAGGTCCATAATATACATAGTATATTCATATCGGATAGCAAAAAGATCTTCCAGCACTTAAAAGCCTTGGACTAATGATTTTTATTGTATAAATCAGCAAAGCAATATTTGCGTTTCGTTCAGTTATATTTCTGCAAACCCATGCTTTAGGGGAACATCATATTGATATTATTTAATGTAATTTGCTTCATTTTGCGTAAATGAACATGATGATCACCTGACATAGGATTCGACTGTTAAGACCATCCACGTAAGTCGTGAAAGAGAGTAATATTCTTGCACCAGATTCCTGTATTTGTTAAATACAATGCAAATATATATTTATATGATTAATATTGAAATGAATGTGTGTTTCTACTATGTTACGCAATAGCTAAAGAGCGATCCAAACAAATATATTGCAAGGTTAAGCAATCATTGAACAGAACACTCATGAACTTAACAGTTTTGATTATTTTTCATAAATAAGCTTATTTTATTTATTTAAGCAATTCCCCTGTTTGCATAAGAGCTCACAATAAGCTCGGGTTGACATACAGTTAATTCATGCTGCATTAGCATGAGGCCATGGTAGGAGTGTATATAAGCTATCTATCAATACCTTAATGTTTTTGACAGCAGTGATCGTGTCCAATCTGTAGGTTGTTGACCCTATGACTCCAATGTTGTATTGGCTGAGCAATCCTGCCATGTCATATCTTGCCTGTCATAAATAAATGCATGATTTCAGTTTTATTATTTTCTCTCCTTATGTAATATATGAGTTACAAAATAAACTGCGGCAACTAAAAAAAAGGGAGATTACGAAATCCGGGCTAAGTAAGATATCCTTTATATTTTTAAAATGCGGTGTGAAGGCGAAGGCTCAGCCACTATGTAACTGCTCACGAATGATGACACATTGAACAAAACGAGATAAACACATAAAGTTGATTCGTAAGTTGATATTAAATCATTTATAGATATATGGGTTAAGGACCGTCGAAATACGTCGAAACGCAGTTAATTGTGATTCATTACTCATTAAGCTGAGTGTCTTTTGCAGTTACATTTAAATAAGGATTGACCAGTTTGTATAAAAAGCACATCACACATGACATATTGGATTGTCTTTACCTGGGGACATTGTTTAACATACCAAATAGTTATTTTACCTGGTTTGCAAACACAACATCATGGCTGATCGAAGCGATTTTAGTCCAGCCAAAGTGTCGCAAGATCTTGACCATCGCCAAATTATTCAAACCAGTGCTTTCAATGACCCTTGCAAGGTATGGAAATCTCTCTGAATCTCCGAGAGCAGGGGACGTAGACGAATGGGCTATCTATAGAAAAAAAAACAAATATAACAAGTAAAGGTTAGTGCATCAACCTGTTTTGTGCATAATTACAGTTCGTATCTTACAGTTCATACTTTTTTAGAATGTACAAGTTGTTTTGCAAAATAAAATTTTGCACAACGACGTTTCTACTGATGGTTTTCTGCAATGGTATTTCCACTGAATAATACGTCATATGTAAAATGTAATAGTCTGCTGTTAATACATGTTAAATTAAACTTCAGATACATGATTGATTATATCATTTGTATTGTACTGAATTATTTCACACTTTATAAGTCAAAAGTGCAAATTGATATCTGAATCAATTAGAAAGAAGTACAGTGTAAATATAGATGTCATACCTCTACCAGGTTATAGAATTTAGCTGTTTCTGCTACAATTTGTACTTGTGACGAGAAAAACGGCCCTAATATGGCAACCTGTTAATAATAAGAAAAACACAATATTCACAAATTTCAATCAAAATTAAGCAATATGTTTAAATGTCTGAATTTGTATACTCTATTAGTTAAAATTTGACAAGTAAAGAAGACGGTTTGGTTTTTAAAAATAATAAATCTGTTAACAGTTTGTATCAAGATATTGTGAATTTTTTAAAGTATAATTACCTTTATTGGTGGAACTGAGACGAGGTCAATAAAGGCTTTAACTGCCTGCCCCACGTTAAACTGAAAACAAAAACAAAACAAATATTAAATGGCTTAATCGATGTTAAAACCATGTTATTTAGAAAACTGAATGAAAATTTAATCTAAATTATTTAAATAACATGTCTGATGTTACCGGTAGCTTTGAGATCTATTCAGAAGCAATTAAGTAAAAGCACACAAACGCATGTTTAATAATTCTAACAAAGATGCATTATTGTTCAATAACAGTACACTTTCCTTCTATTCACCCTTATATTCTAATGGAAATGCATTTATCTATAATCGTTATATTCAATAGTGTTCAAACTCTGAAATGTGTTTCTCATGAATGTGAGAATAGCTGCTGTGTTGAAACATTCGGTAACACCAAAAATTACCCAATAATTCTATACCTATAAGCAGCACAATTAACATGAAATAACTCACTGAAATATCATCAATTAAATTACTAAGATAAATAATGACGGTTTGCAATGATTATATCGTTAACAATTAAACCTATTATTTATCATTTTGGTATTTTAATTAACAAATTTAAGCATTTTTTGTTTAGATTAAAACATAGACTAATTATACACCACCAGGCTATATATTTTAAAATTTAAATCTCAGGAATCTTTTCGATTAATCTACTTTTATTTAGCTATCGAATAAACTCGGATTATATGTTTTATTTTATTTCATTTTTGCTAGATTAGTTCGTTCAGATAACACACAACAAAATGTTTATTGAATCCCCATATTTCTAAACGTTTCCAGACATTTTGTCTAAATAACCGTATTTTTCAATACTTACCTTCTCAACAAATTGTGTGTGAACAACCACTTCATAATTGGAAAGAATATCCGAATGGTTATTTGCCAATTCAACCGCAAAGTCGACCGTTGCTTGGCTATCCGAAACTATATCAGATTTTAAATCCTTACATGCAATATGCAAAATATGCAATTTCCATTCCTTTCCTTCCTTATCGCTGGTATAGAAATCTGTGTCGCTTATATTGTTTATACCGCTATTTTCACAATTTAATGTTGCAACGGTTTTTGAAATCATTTGTAATAGAAAGCAAATAACATATATAGCTCTATTGAGTGATACTAAACTCATGATTGATATTCTATATATAATAGATATATAAGCATATGATTATGAAACATTTCAACAGTTATGTTGACATATTATTTAAGGCTAGTTGTGAATTAGAAAGCTATTTGCTGTTGAGAATATATTTTATGCCCGTACATAACAACCTAAATGAGCTTTTTCATCTCAAAATTTTGTTTGTGATATTGCTTCATATATTTATATATTTTTAAGTAGCTGTATGGTCGACTGCGAAAGTAATAACTGGTCAACAAGTCTCACGTTCAAATAAAAAGTGACATATCAGTTTGTAAATTGGCCTAACTGTAATAAGACCTATCATGGATAATTGTTTCAGATAATTACACCAATCTGAGAGGATAAACACCTCACCACAAGCCATATCTAATCATATGGTCACTGGTATGAATATTTTACTAAATGAATCTTTATTTTAACAGCGAGATTTAGACTATATCTTTACATAACTGTGCATATGTTATTTTATCAACTTGGGGTTTATAATTAATGCGGTATATTGGCAAATAAAAATCGTTGTTATGTATAAGAAAGTATAATTCTATGAACAATTGTGTTTAATTTCATACATAGCATGTCACGGAGACACAATGATTTCATGGAATTTCTGAAACTTATACAGAAAAAGAGTAATAACATCTAAGCAACTTACATGTTTCAGCACATATATAAACTGCCTACCTTATACACAAAGCGTGTGTGGACCATTACATTTTAACCCGAAAGTATTTCTAATCATTGTTTAACAATTCAACAGCCAAAGGTGTTCAATCATATAAATACGGGGTCACAGCAATAATATATTTGTTATCATATCAACACATTACTATACAACCTACCCTATAAACATAATGTTCTATTTCTGAACTGTGTTTATCAAACATGTATTAAACATGTATTAAATATGTAAATCACATACCATTAATTTAATTTATGCAAAACGTTACTGAAATCAATTATAGTTTTTTTCGGTCAACCCTTTCTTTTAACAGTAACTCTTTCGGTTAACACCTGTATTATCTATATCGAGCATAATTTAAAGATCACATCAAAACACTGTAACTAGTTTGATTTTTTTCAACAAATACATAGATAATCTAACTACCTACCTCTTTAATTGATAACAAATAGTCATCAAGTAGCCAATGATATAAAACATACAAAATATGTACATACTTTAAACATGTAAATTTTGTATTTCAATCTTTACGATGTTCTAAAAGCAATCGTGGTGCCAATGTTTGGTCCTGAAATGTATAGAAATAATATAAATATAACAAAACAAACTGCCTACCTTATACACAAAGCGTGTATGGACCACAACTTCATAACCAGAGAGTAGGTCCGTCTTATTATTTACTAATTCCGCCGCAAAGTCAGTCGTTGATTCCGCATCAAAATTAGCTTCCGTTCTAAGATCCTTACATGCAATATGCAAAATGTGCAGCTTGCCCTTCTGATTTTCGTTTTCATAAGTTTAATTATTGAACACGGTTTATGCTTCATCGTAGATGCTATCCTATAGCTACGATTTTTAAATGAACATTAAATGCTCTTTATTCTTTCAATAGTCAGCTATATTTTTAATAACATTTCAATAGTCAGCTTTATTTTTATAACATTTTGAAACTTTTAAAAGGATTTTGTAATGTACACGTATTAATCACACATTGGTCAGGTATTTATCATCCAACGTAAGACGTTATTTATATGCAAGATACATCTAAAGACGACACACCAAGCACGCGTTATTTAAGCATATCATGTCTGTAATGAACGTTATAAATAATGACTTTCTTTAAATCTTTCGAAATAATTGGTGTCTAGCTATATAATGAAATATAAATCATAAATATAAATATCAAACAAAACGTCTGATTACTTTGGGCAAACGTGTAATGGGATGGTCAACTGGTTCATATTTCAGCAAACAAAGGGATAACAAATGGACAAGATCATAGTAAAGCAAAGTGAAAATGTATCAGTGATGTTCTATGGTTCTATGATGTGCCATTCTATATCTATAAAAGGTGTGATGTTTACCCATTAGAAAGTATAATTTTGTAGTAGAGTGGTATGAGTTGTAATGTAATAAATTACACGTTAAAAGGTTTCTGCGATCACACTCCTAATGCGTTTCGAGAATATGTTCAATTATCCAAGGAAAAGTAATTTGATAGCTCATGATTAAAAAACACCATGATTTCAGGATGTTTGCCATTTGAATGACACGTGATAATATAATGATTTATAATTACAACAGTTGTTAGTTACGACGGTAGTTTCAAAACACTTAGCCATAAAATTATAAATATGTAATATAGCTGTGAATCCAAATAAGTAATCAACTACAGACATGGTCAATCAACAGAGTTAAAGCAATTTTCTCATATAGTTACTTATACCTGACAAATATAGTTTCATGGGAGTTGACTTGGTAATATACAGTAAGACCTGCCCTATTTGAAATACTAAGAAAGAAATAATTAGCGGCGAATCTAGCAATTTAAGGGGACTATTGGGTACTCTTACAGGATATTGCCAGAGTCTTATTGCAAGTGAGTGGTCAACCTATAGGCTCTTTATAGAATCATCTTAAATAGGTACATTTAAGCACTTCATATGTAATCTGAGCGCTATTAATTCCACTTACTACCACTTTGATTAGAGTATCTGGGTGTAACATTATTTAACTTTCTTGACACTTAATGACAACTATTATAAGCATCATGCGTTAAAATTGTTAACCGAAGTACATGATTTATCACAATTATGGTCAACATAGAGAAGTAATGCAACATTCCCACATGACCATGGTTAATTTCCGGCAATACCTATATTGATGCCAGCATATTACTTGAGACCTGCAACATTGATCCAAATTTAGTTATTTTGGAGGTTATTCTTCATACTTAGGCCTTTGTTACAAAAGTGTCACCAATATGCAATCATCAAATTTTATTATGTGATATGGTATGCTAATTTATTAAGATAAGCCTGTATGGTTATTAATGCGGTGTGGAAAAGCAGTAGCCCCATACCGTAATCGTATACTATAAATTATAGGAGCCCAAAAGAAACCGATATATCTAACTAAATTTCAAAGATAGATGTAGACTGATTTTAGTTATTTCCTAAAATCAAATTACGTTACGCATAGTTTTTATATAGCATTCTGTCAAAATATTGCTCAGAACATTCACAATATACCCTACGGTACATTAAAATATTACAAGAAAAAATGACGAGCAGTGAGTTCCAAATACTTTGTGCGGCAACACTAAATGAACGGTCTCCTCCTGATTTCAACTTGATTTTCGGAACATGCGCTATATAAATATTCATTAATTATTATTATATTATAACTTTTAACAAGTCCTTACTCTCAGATTGTAGACCCTTACCCTTTCATTAGGGGATGAGTAGTTTGTTACGTGTATAAAATACGTGTATAAAATACGTGTATAAAATACGTGTATAAAAGTTCAAAACTCTAGCTCAATCCCTTCTAAGCAAAGTCGCATGTAAAAAGTGTAAAAATTGACTACTTCTTAAGTGCGCCAGAATCGACAAATTTTTTCCGATTTAGATGATACAATGACGATGTTTAGAATTCGAAAGCTTAAGCGTGATTTCTTCTAACTAAATTCGCGGGTACAAACTACCCTATGTCAAAGGGGACTGACAGACGGATAGACAGACGGATAGACAGACGACAAGCTCAACCCCATATCTATCCGTTTTACAGAAGATAACCAATAGAAATAGATAAACCAAATTTATTAACAGTAATTCACTTATATTCACATAAAAAAATATATTTTAGTTTCGAGCCATACAAGAAGCAAACACAAGTCAAACATCCCGAAAATGCTCATTTAAATTCGACTGTTTATAAAACTATACTGCTGCAGTAGTTACTTCGATTATGACGTAACAATTCGCATTATCTCTATGAAGGCAACATCCGCTGAATCACGTGATGCAAACAAACCAATAGGAACTTATATTATCGTATACCCCTACAGGACGAAAGTCGCATAAGAAGTGGTTCAAAACATGTTTTTATCTGCTATCTTTTTCGTTTACGAAAACGGAGCAGATTATATTTTTGGTCGGGTTTTAAGAAAATAATTTGTTACACGCATAACTATGTTTTAGAGACTATAAACAAACACAAAAAGTATACCATAATGTAACATATAACATGAAGTTATTTATTGGCTGGTTAAAATTATAAGATATTGATTAGGTTGCCAATAAACGTTAAAAACTTAAATCGGGAATTTAATGGAAAATCATATTTTGTACGTCCCTATGAAGTGTGCCGATTTCTTATTGGCTAACGCGAGACGTGTCAATCAACCAAAAATCAATAGAGTTGAGAGCCTAGAGAAGGCGGGACATTGTCGCAATATATGACGTGATTATTGCGTCAAAGGGCAAATGCAG
>LQRL01161886.1:22148-35979 GCA_001703475.1 Hydroides elegans
ACATGCGCCAATAATTCAACTTCCCCCTTCACCATGATTAATCCAGCACCCCATACCTGTGGGTCCTTGACGTTGAGCAGTTTGCAGAAGGGCTGGATCACATTCTGATGCACTACCTGCGCCACTTGTTCGGGTCTACCGCTTATTGTCAGATTGCTGATGGCCCATGCCGCTTCCTTCTGGGTCTGGAACTCGCCCTGTGATATGAAGGATAGAGCTGTGCAATTGAATTTATGGATATGACCAGTCATTTATAAACCATGCTTATGGAAATAAAAAACGAAAGTGTGATTTCGTTCAAAATATAATACAAAACGAAAGTGTGATTTTGTTTAAAACATCATAATATTCAAGTGTATGGAAGGGGGTCAAAAGGACTAAGGGCATTAAAGACCTACGTTATCAAGATTGTCTATGATCATGGGCACCAGTCCGTGGTCGATGACCGCCTGCACTTGTTGCTGGTTGCCAGCTGCGATATTCGACAGGAACCACAATGCTTCCTGTAAACAGGAAATGCAATTAAATGTAAATGCATTCTTCATTCAGATATGATTCATAAATACAAATTACTTATGTCGTGACCAACACGATTAACATGAGATATTCCGTAAAAATACATGGGAGAGTTTAACATAAACTTAGGGTAATAAGTGCCTCACATTTTATTCCTTGTTGCAGGGATGCAACTTAAGCACCTTAAGGCTATAATCTCAATCAACACTCGTGTGGTCAAATTGACAATCGTGTGCACTATTTGACTTTAAAAGCTTTTAAAGCTCGTGAATACAGAATGGGGCACTATAACCAGAAAGGGTACTTAATCTAGGAACGGAAGGTATATTCCATACCTTTTTGATATTTTCCTCGGGATGCGTCAACAGTCCCGGGAAGTGCTCGAGGGCCTGGCAATTGAGCACAGTCTGTGTCTGGTCGTCCGTGCCCGTTACGATGTTACCCATAGCACGCAATGCAGCCGTCTATAAGGATAAATACATATATGTTTAGATTTTATATGAATGGACACAATTTAGTATGTCGGGAAAGTATCAGAGAGCCTGGTAATAGGTCATCGTTGCCCGTTACGATGCTGCCTACAGCGCACAAGGCAGCACAACATCAAATGTACCAAACAATAAATTTCTTAAACAGCATGAGAATCCTTAGGACTTGTTCGTGTACCCGACATACGACTTGTATAATTAAAGACATTTAACATGAGTTAAATTATTAAATAACATTAGTAGTTTTCCATGAGTCCTAGGACGAATTCCAGGTATAATAAGTTTACCTTGACTACAACTTCCTGATGACTTAGTAGTGGCACAAGAAAGGGAACCACTCCGATCGAGATAACCACTTGAATGTGTTCGGTGCCGCAGTCTGCCAAGTACGAGAGTGCCCGAACGGTATTCACAAGGATCTGCGAGAGGGAATAAGAATATTTAAACTTAATGGGATAAACACGCAATATAAAATATGCCCCAAACCATCTCTTTCTCACAAAGTCTTGCCATCCTTCACTATCAAATACAGTATCCGTCCGTCAAATTGTTACTACCAGTAAGGTATATAAGTACACATAATGCAAGCGATATCTGTAATATCGTGTCTCTGGGAGGGTACGGGTTCATGCTGCAACACCGGTTCAATATCTCCTTTAATCCACACATCTTAATTAACCATTTCTATCCCCCTCTCGAAAACCCCTATACTCACATTGGTATGATGAAAAAGAACACACAGCGCCAGCCAGATTTCCTATATCATGTCCATCGGTGGGGGTGGGTCCTTGTTGCGACACTGATCTACCTCCCGCTTCTTTCTACACCTTCCCCCTCTCGAAAACCCCTATACTCACATCGGTATCCGTATGATAAAAAAAGAACACACAGCGCCAGCCAGATTTCCTGTATCGTGTCAATCGGTGGGGGCGGGTCCTTGTTGCGACACTAATCCCCTTCCCTCCGCCCGCTTCTTTCTACCCCTACCCCTCTCGAAAAACCCCTGTACTCACATCGGTGTCCTTATGATGTATCAGCACACCGAGCGCCGGCAAGATCTGCTGTATCGTCTCCATTGGTGCGGGCGGTTCCTTGTCGTGACATAAGTTCACAATTAGCCACGTGACGTTGCGCAGAAAGCTGATTGGTATCGCGGGGTCGATGAGGGATAACAACGGTGTCACGAGGCCCTGTCTGATCACGTAGTCGCGGCATCGCGGACCGTCACCTGTGGAACACGAATAAAGAACAAGAATTCAGTGAATGCAAGTAGGCCCCAACCGCCCCAATGTTGGCAGGGTTATGTTAATAAGTTAGATCATAGTTGTTTCACGACGCCCACACTAATCACGTGGTCGCGGCATTGCGGACCGTCACCTATGGAAGCACCAAAAAAAGTGAACGCGAGCAGGCCCCAACCGCCCTCATGTTGAGAGGGTTATGTTAATAGATTAGATCACAGTGGTTTCACGACGCCCAGGCATCGCGGACTGTCACCTTTAAATAATATACAGGCAATTATTTTATATTTCTTTTAAGAGCAAAAATACAATATCTTGTGATTTTTTCATATAGTAAATATGTTTGATTTGCGATTCATGTGATCTAGATCAAGGCCTGATACAATTTTTATTGGCAATTGTAACGCAACATTGAGCAAGTTAAAGTACAACTAGGTTTTAAATTCATGAAACTGCATGCAAGCTGTTTTTGTGTCAACACTTCAATAGTATTTAAGAGAAGCATTTAATTATAATGAAGTGGTTGTCGGCACAAACAATAATTCGGCTCATTTTGAGCATTGAAAAGTATATGTCAACATTTGATTTATTCATTTAAAAAGTAAATATTATTAAGTATCTTCCGTAGAGTGCTCCTTTTTCCTTCCCATATGATAGTATACATGCTCTTCTTGTTACAACTTACCGATGATATTGCCCAGCGCCAACACGGCTTGTTCTTGTACATTCTGATGCGAAGATTCAATGAGTCGCACGAGCAGCGCAACCGCACCCGCTGTCAAAGCACAAAAAGAATAAGAATATTGATTATTATCCATTCTGAACATGAGTGTCAGGATAAACATATCACTTAAAAGCCTAAACCGCAACCTGTAGGTTAAATCCTAACATCCTGCAGCGCCTCAAAACTCTCGTATGTAGGCCCTGTACTCCGAAATGTCACTGAGTACGCACAAAGATCATACAGGGACTACATGCTGCAATGTTTGCTCCAATGAATCAACAACAAATACACTTAACTTTCCTTATTGATAATTATGCAATACGAGTTTTGATTGGCAAGTGGTCAGGACAGTTGCTTTTACATTTTTTAGTGACAGGGACTCACAGTCTCACAGTTGGAGGCTCTGTGTAACAGGATAAAGTTATAATCACGTTATTTTATATTCTCGGACATTGAAAACTATTTATTATCATTGTTTATCCTATGATTATATTCCGCATGACGTAGCCCTTCAGTCAGAGTGCTGTACGTAGGAAATATTATGGCATTATAGATCCTTAATATTTCTAAATTGTGAATATTCTTTGATACTTTTGTTCCATCTGCGATCGTCATGACTGTTTTTATGTAATAAAATATGTAGTAAATCAACATATATCTTGCCCATATAAATATATTAACATAATTGTTTGAATATACTCACGGACATTGACGACCGCCTGCGTCTGCGCCGACGTACCGGAAGCGATGTTCGTCAGGGCCCACGCCGCTTCGAATTGCAAAGATGGGCTGCAAAATAGAAATATCAAGAAATCAAATGCGGCCATTTCTTTTACTAAGCAGATTTTTTTTGCAAAAGATACAACATTTTCAAATTTGTATTGAAATGCCAGGATGGGCTGCAATAAATAAAGACATCAAGATACAATATATACAGTATCAGTACTAGCAAAGATAGACTGGAACAAGAAAGACACCATTGTATATCATAAACAGTGTTAGTGCTAGCAATAAAGGACTCCAAAAATTAAGATATCGAGATACGTCACGTCATTAAATCGAGTTGCACGAGACTTGAGATTCACTCGAGTTATGCGTGAATTCGAGTAAAGCCGACACCGAACGCCTTATTCATAAACTAAGTATATGACCCATATTCTCCGCTTCATTTGAGCTTAATCTTAACCTAAAAACCAATACAAGGGCTGGAAAAGGTTAGGTTAACGGTTAAAGAGGATAATATTTGTTCTGGTCAAGTAACACAGTCGGTATACTGGCTGACTAGCCAAACATGCATTAAATCGATGGCATTGGATTCAAGCCCGGCTCGTTTCAGATATAAATGTTTTCAGCTACCTCGTTTGGTTCACAGCGGTCTCTTTTTATGATACTGGTCAATGTGTTGTATTGCTAGATTAGTAAGCGCCACATGTGGCAGCTTTGAGAGATCGCGTTAAATGACTGGACTCAAAATCAGGTCTTTACTAGTTTGATTATAAAATGTAGATTCCATTCGTATTTTGCTTAATAATTGGTATATATTTTTCATTTTCTTCCGAATTTTCTTTTAACCATAATCTAAATAAGATATTGGCACTTAGTGGCCGAACAAAGGGTCATATACATCCAAATCTAAGCATGAATACACTATAAGTGTTGTAATTTCTTCAATCAATGCTACATTTATGCCACGATATATTTATATGCCATTTATATATGGATATAAAATTAGATGCAATCTTAATTGATTAAAACCAAAATAAATTTTAACAGAAGTTTTCAAGCATTAATTGAGATATCGATGTCAAACATAGCATGTAATCATGCTTCGATTTTCATACATATGGGCCCTGTTATATCCCAAGGGCTATATTTGTCATAATCAGCGATATCTTTATAAATTCTAGATATATTGGTTTAAAAATGTCCCAAAAGCTTAATCTTCCTTTAGACAATGCCATACATTCACTGTTACATACGCTTTTAGAATTCATACACAGACTAAGCATGCAAGCATGTTTCGAATTTGATGAATATGGATCCAATAATTCACTTACTTGTCATCACATTGGAGGCATTCGACTAGAATGGGCATGATGCCGGACGATATCAGATCATCGATTGGTGGGTTGCGATCACATGAAAGTAGTTTTCTGAAATACACACGAGAGAACAAACATGTAGTTTTGGTCTAATCTGCTATTTCTAGTTTCAAAGGCATAGAAATATAGACCTTATATTTGTCTTGGAACGATAAGCAGCAGTGTGCACATTGTGATGGGTGCTTTGTGTAATGTAAACATGGTCCATGTAATCCACATTGGTACAGCTAATTTGAGAACTCTTTTGATAGAACTAAGTTTGATATGTTCATGCAACAAGAACAATCGTGCTTGTGGGTCTATTATAGTCATTAAATATAATGCAGGTAAGTTGATGTGCGAAGATAATTTTCAAGGGCTATTTGGGGCCCTGGTCCAGGACTTGTCAAGGATTTCTAGGACTCTGTACACACCCTGTTTAAACCTCTCATTACCTGGCGGCCTGCACAGCACTGAGTTGTACTGTTTGGTCTTTGCTGGAGGCATTTTGGACAATTATCTCGAGGTTTTGTTGTAATGGCTTCTCGTTCTCTTCCGAGTCATTGCAGTCCACTGCTGCAAACACTTTTCTTCGTTTAAGTAGATGCTCTTCGTTTTTGCTCTGTTATCATTAAATAAACATAGTCAGTGTGAAATGTAAAAGTAAAGCGCATGACTTATATATTTTAAGTATATCATGAAAATATATATCGAGGTTTCCTACTTTAAAAACCAAGAAATCATTTGAAATGTATATGATTTTCTATCTTATTCGCCATGATCATCAATCATAGAGAAAATAACTCAAACCTTACCTTTCTTAGTTCTACTGTTGCTATTGTACGTTTTCGCTGCATTTCCTGCAAAATTCGTAAGTTTTCGAAAACAATCATTAATAATATTTTACACATAAAAGTGCAATTATCTCAAATATATCCATAATATCTGAGAACTAAGTCGCAGCAATTATGAGCGCATATACTACCGTTAACGAAGGAGAACGATCATTTAACTGTTAAACATACGACACTATTTCTTTTCAATACTGAATAGTTTTTTTCTAGATACTAGAACAGAAAATGAAAATTGGAGAAAAACTTGTCGAATTGTATAATAATCTTAATTAATTATAGCAATGTGGCCTGATTATAAAATGGGCAACGACTCCTAACTTCGAGATACGTGAAATTATTTGTGTGGTTAATCGATAAACTGATTTAGAAAGACTACCACAATCCAACATTTGTAATTAATAATATAGCATAACAAGGAAGCATTTGTGGAACACGAGAAAGCCCCAATCACCCTCCGATTCGCAGGGGTACAATGGGCGCTACATGTATTTTTACCGACATGGAAATATAACAAAAATCTAAAGTTCATATCTTATTACGTTTAATTTGAATTCAAGGTTTTGTATTGCCGCACAATATTTAATATACATGTATTCTTTATTTTAGCCCAAAGCAATATAATAAACGATGATTAAATAAGTAAGGCTTGGATCCGCGTATATCATTATTGTATGGTCAGCTCGGGATTATTCTTCAATAATGCTTGATATAATTAATAGTGTTTACTGCATTCAGGCATTATGTTCAATATATGAATTATGAAAATGTTTTAGTATATATCAACGAAAATATTGGCTATTCAATGATTTTAATATATTCTTACCGCTAAGTATTATGACTAAGATATAAACGCGAAATACATGTGCGACGTAAAAATAAAACGGAACTAGATTAAAATTTTATATCTCGCCAAGAAATAAACAGAACCTCTACTTCTTTACAGAACCTCCTTTTTATTTATCATAAGGTTGCATTTAAAATTGTGGTCCTCGAGCCTTACAACTAAATGTGCAAGCAAAGTTAAATTAGTTAACATCATTAATCTAAATCTAAAAAAAAACTTCACTTACTTTTTCCATGATGATGAATTTGTGGATTATCTAGTGTTATCCAAATGTCTGGAAAATGTTCTAATGGAAGTCCAACAACAGCCTGCTATTCAACCGAAGGCACCACGCTGATTTTAGATCGATGTCTGATTATTTTGCTGATATAAAAGATAAATAAGAATAAGAATTATTTAGAATGATTAGAAGTGTATTAATTGGAAGCCCACGTGAAGCCATAAGAGAAATATATTAGTTCCTCATATGGAGCCATAACCACTCCGCCCCCCCCCCGCCTCGACCAATTTGCATTTAACTATAGAAATTGAGTTATTAGGAGACATAGCTGGATGTTTCCTGAGAAATAAATACCTATTTCTTTCGTAGAAAGAAAGTGGAAGATTAAACATCAGTATATAAGACTTATAAATTTCGGCTGTTAGCCCGTCTACGCCCAGACTCCTTTTTGTTTGTAGGATAGTTTAGAGCCTTGTGAAGTTCTTCTATAGTTATATCACAATCGAGATGTTTTTGGTCTGATTTTATAATTTTGGCAAGTCTTTTATGGCCGATGTATTCTGCCAGAGATCCACGGTAGGGCTGGCTAGTTTTGATGAATATAGATTCTCATGAAATGATTTTGATTCGGCATTGATTTCAGTCTCGTCCATTGTGATTTTGCCATTTGTGTTTTGTAGTTTATCCATTGTCTTTCGTTCATAGTTTGCTTTTGTCTGATTGAAAAAGTATGATGTGCTTCTTTCGTTTAGTTCGATAAAGTTGGTTTTTGATCTTATTTCCTCTCCTTTGGATTTGTAAATCAGTTGGTTTTCTAGCTCTGTTTTAGTTGAAATGAAGTATGTGTTTTCCGCATCTGTGAGGGTGTTATATTCTAATTTCTAAGTTTTTTTATCATTTGTATTAATTCCTTTACTCGTATTCTACGTATTTTGGCTTTTTGCCAGCCATATTTCATTTAGAATTGTTGTATTTCAAATTTTAAGAGCTCGTGACTTATTCTTATGTCATTTATATAGTTGTTTTCCCTCCATTTATTATTAATTTAATTATTCATGCTTTCAATAAATTCAGTATCTAGAATGAAAGAGTCATTGAATTTCCAGAGGTTTGGTCATTTTTTCTGGTCTTCTAATTCAAATTTCATTTTAATGGATTTGTGATCCGTAAATGGCATAAAAATTATCTGAATATTTTTACTGCGTTATTTATGTAATTGGATGTTAGGAGATAATTTAATCTACAATATACGTTTGGTCTCTACCGCATTTTCTTTCTGCAAACTAAAATGTATATATTAGATTATTTATATTAAATACACAGTATATTTTTTTATTGCGGTTCAAATAACTTTTTGATTATTAAAACTATTGTTAAATATTTATAATAGACGGTATAAAAGTTATTTAGTGTTGTAAATATGTGTGTTGAAGATTTTGATGTCGGCTGTTTGTAAAATGAAATATATAGATTAGTCCATTTGAGTTTTATTTGCGTTGTACACTGTCACAAAATGATTTTGATAATCACTTTTTGCATGGACGCACATATTAAATCTGGTTCAAATCTCATACAAATAAAACTTACGAGGAAGATAGCAATTGATTTTAAAAGATGGCAAATTCAATTTATGAAGAAAAAAGTGTTTAAATAAACGTGTTTTGCATGAACCCCAATTCGTATCCAAGCATAAGTCTTTTGTATTTACCCCCTAATAAAACAGTTATCAATTCTTGATAAATAAGATAAAATCAATTAGTGACAAAAGTGATTTTTAACCCTCTTTGTTCACGAACCCCGATTTAAAATCAGGTATACGTCTTTTACCCCCTAGAATGGCGGTTATCATTTTTAATAAATAAGTTGAAAAATTCAATTTGTGAAAACTGCGATTCAAAATATACCTTTTGCACGAAACCCTCATTCGAAATCAGGTATAAGTCTTTTACATTTGCCCCCTAATATGTTGGCTATCATTTCTTTAAAATGATACGGAAATTTCAATTTGAGAAAAAAAAAGCTTTAATCAACTGCTTTTTTGCATGAACCCCCAAATTGAAACCATGTACAAGCTTATTGCGCTTGTCATTATCAACACTTGTGATGGCTTATTCAAATTATTTAAAAAGTGCTTAAATAAATTGCTTTTTGCATGGACCCCCATTCAAAACAATGTACAAGTATTTTGCATATAGCGCTTGTCAGTTATCAATACTTGAGATGGCTTATTCCAATTAAGAAAAACGTGCTTTAATAAACTGATTTTTTTGCACGGGCCCCCATTTAAACCATGTACAAGTCTTTTGCATATTTACACCCTCAGCCGTAGGTGTTATAATTTCTTAATGAATTAGATTGCTTATTGATTTACAAAAAAAAATCTTTTATAAACCGCCTTTTTTGCATGAATACCCATTTAAAACAATGTTCAAACCTTTTGCGTATATCCATTTTCATAGCGGTTATTATTTATATTTAAATGAGATGGCTTATTCAAATGATGAAAAAAGGGTTTTAATAAACCGCTTTTTGCATGAACCCCAATTAAAACAACGTACAATACTTTTGCATATAGTCCTATAGTTATAATTTATAGATAAATGATATTGTTATTTCAATTCATGAAAAAGGGCTTTCATAAACCTTTTTTGCCTGGACCCCCGTTTAAAACAAAGTAAAAGCCTTTTGCATGTAGCCCATTTCAAAGCGGTTATTATTTATAAACAAATGAGATGGCTTATTCAATTCGTAAAAAAAGTGATTTAATAAACCGCGTTTTACATTTACCCCTATTTTTTAACAATGTTAAATCCTTTTGCATGTATATTAGTTATCATTTATTTATAAAATAAATGGACACATTACCTTTAAAAGCCTATTACTTGAATAAAACTGAAATATACACCCAATATATATCTTATAATGATATGCGAAGTCATACAAATTAGCGTTTTCCTTTATATCCATAACTACTATTCATTTTTTACATAAAATTCATATATAAACCACTAACCTATAGCTTCATCCTTTTGCAAATATCCTGTTATTTTCATACTTTTTATAACTTTTCTATTTGTATCAATTCTTATAACGATTGCGCATTTAATTGATTTTACTAAATGATGTTTTCTTTTGCATAACTCTTATCATCAAATGATTATCCAATATTATGCTTCACTTGCATTTATTGTGGTCACTTACCCATTCTCGTATCGTAACCAGGGATGTATCATACAGGTATCCACTTGGTTATTGTGCAATAAGACACCTTTTCATACCCCTTTGAACTTCACGTATGCATGCGCACACACAAAGCATAAACCGGGATATCACGGTGGTTTAATGCATCGTTTTTTGCAAAAAGATAGAATAATACACACTTTAAATTATATTCAATATATCTAAGAAATAGGTTTATTTGCGACTTCGCTTTTGCATTTGTTTATTTCAATTAATTAATAATTAACTAATTTTTAATTTGATCTTTTTGTCAATAATATTTTCAAATATTTCATAATGAACATATATAAATCATAAATGTTTATCTTTTATCACGTAACATTATTCGACATTATCCTTTATTACGTAACAATATTACTACAATGAAATACTTTCTAGAGTGATGGGAAAACATTCTTTGTTACTATCCATTTTCTATATTCTAAATCCAAATATAATAAAATAATCAAATAATATAAAAGCCCAATGTTTTAAAAATGTTGTTTTTTTTGTAATCTATAACATAGTCAGACGTTCTTTTTTTTCTTTAACATATTTTACATATTTCTTTATAAAGCCTGTTATCAAGTTTATGTTTATTTGATGAGGATAATATGCCAAAAAATGGTTCGTAGAAGGTAGACGATCGAGGCGAATTTTATAAATTACTGTAAAACATAATACTTTAATCATGATAAAAAAACGTATGATAATTTTGGTTTGTCGAAATTGAGTAGTTGAGTTTATGAAAATGTTTATTTCCAGCATGTTCCCTTACATATACTTACATACGATATAATATTATATTTATTGGGAAGCGTATTTCTCCATAACTATATTTGCGTGGTAAAAGTGGTATAGTGTCTGTGCAAATGTAACAAAAATATGTATGGAAAAACTTGTCAAATGTTTTGTTGATTGCAATTGTTATTCAAATAGTTTAAATATGGTTTAAGTTATATTTTGAAGTCAGAATACATGTCCAAATAGACGAGCGAACTATGAGATCCTGATATCCTTTGGTAAACACAGCAGAAGCGTTTTGAAATTATAGCATCTTTAGGTTATCGTATAGAATTGATATAAGTTATATATAAGTCTAAAGTCAAATATTATTTTTGCATCAGCAAAGTCTTTTTTAACAAGTAAAGTTAATTGATAAACAGCAGTACCCTTGTTGTAACTTGGGTTGTTAATACTGTATACCGCTAGATGTCACCAGTGGCGCGCATGCCACATTATAGCATATTGCGAGTTGTACCTCTCTCTATATAAGCTCTCTGGGACAAGTCAACTGTTGGTTTGAGGATATGAAAGGTTTTCGCCTATATCAGGGAAGAATATGTTTTATTTTGATCATTCACTTTAGTAACTGAAAAGTCAACTTGCAGCTATAGGTGAAGTCAAACTAACAAATTCACCGACTTTTTATGCGCGCAAAGCGTATGCTACTGACAATAAGTATATGACTTATGTCAGACAAAACGCCTTATAACCAATTATGAGCAAAGTCATTGAAAAAATAATATATAATAGAATAGAAATTCTATTGTCGACTACATCAAACCAATATGGATTTAAGAAAAAACACGGGACAGACCCGTGTATCTACGTGTTGAAAGAAGTGATTGATATGTACAAATCTCTTTGCAACAGTATATGTAATCTATCTTGATATAAGTAAAGCATTTGACCGTGTAAACCATGACAAACTGTATAGAATTTTAGATAAAAAGGATAACCCGGATATATCATGAGAATTATCATATTTTGGTGTGAAAACCAAATTTTCTTTATCAAATAGGGCGTTACAACTTCGCAAAGCTTCGGCGAATCGAATGGTGTAAGACAAGGTGGGATATTGTCGCCACACTTTTTAATGTATATATAGATGAGCTAAGTGTCACATTAAATGACTGTAAGACTGGTTGTTGTTTGAATAATGCACTGCTTAACCACATAATGTACGCAGATGACATGGCACTTATTGCACCATCGGTCAAGGGACTAAAATTACTGATAAGACTGTGTGAACAAGTGGCAAGCAGACTAGATATTACTTTCAATTCACAAAAAAGTGTTGTTATGATATATAGATCCAACATGATGAAAACATATAATTTTCCAAAGTTTTACCTAAATCATATAGAACTCAAAGAGGTGTCAGAATATCACTATCTGGATTATATTAAACCAAATATTGAAAGGGATGACAAAGACATTGGGAGGCAAATTCGCATACTTTATGCACAAGGAAACAAAATGATTAGACCCTTTGAAAAGTACAGCTACCCCGTAAAAATAACATTGTTTAAATCATATTTTACAAATATGTATGTGTCACACCTCTGGCATTCATATAGAAAAGGGTCTCTAAGAAAGCTGCAAATAGCATACCACAATATTTTAAAACAATTTATGGGTCTAACAAAGTACGATTGTTCTAGTATGACATGTAGCGTGTTTAATGTAAAATCATGTATGTATGTTTGAGAAATATTATACATAGATGTATGCAACGTCTAAGAAATTAAACAAATGAAATAGTTATCAACATACTGAAACAAGTGTTAAGCATACATCAAATATTTGGAAACATATGTACAAGCACCTTTATGTTGATTTTGTGTATGAAGTATAATACATGTTAAAATATGTAAAACAGTATGAATGTATTTATAAAGTAGTCTATGTTATTATATATGTTTATCAATGGAACTGTTTACACAGTGTCTGCAAATAAAAAATACCTATCCATCTATCTATCTATCTATCTATCTATCTATCTATCTATCTATCTATCTATCTATCTATCTATCTATCTATCTATCTATCTATCTATCTATCCATCTATCTAAACACACGTGATACACGTATGTTATTCAAATGTCACCTCTAGAAGTGACAGCTAACACGTAAGTCTTTGTGATAATACAAAACTTGCGTGAATTATAACATTATTTTGTTGCACATGTTAATGATCAATATGTTATAGATTAGAGAGCTTGTGCGAATGTAAACATATTTGTATTAAGAGCCTGAATTTCTCAAATATAACCAATCACATTGCTTGTTACTGGTATGTTTGCGTAATTATTACGTCATTTCGATAGATTTCCCCCCTCTGCACAAACTCTCTAATGGTTACCAATAGTTAAAGATCTCGAATTATTTAAAAGATTGTAATCCTATTGCAATGTGAGTTCTACAATTTAAAAGAAAACGACTCAGCTAAAATAAATGTTGCTTCGGCTAATTTGCAAATAGTTTTTATATATTCCATTTTTGCTTTATATTCATATTTTTTATATTTATTTATTTCCAAAAATCCTTTCTGAAAAGTCACATTACAAACGGTACATTTAGCAAGTGTGGACAATGCAGAATTGAAAATATATTTGTTATATAGCCTCTCATTGGTCAGAGGGGAATTCTTTATTTATTCTCCAATCAAAACCTCTCTTAGAAAAACGATTTCTCATATTGTCATGAGGAGGCCGGCATCTTGGAAAATCAACTGTTCCGTTTTATAATTTTACAACACACTCACAATCATGGCAACTGATCCAAATTTTAAGGGTAGAGAACAACTTTTTAAAAACAAAGGAAAAGATGTAGACGTAAGTTGTTTCTTACTGTCTCTT
>LQRL01161906.1:0-12585 GCA_001703475.1 Hydroides elegans
AAAAGGTTTTAAAAGGTTTTTTTGTTGAAAAAAAAGGTTCGCTCGAAAAAAAAGGTTTTAAAAGGTTTAAAAGGTTTAAAAGGTTCCGCTGGGAAGCCTGGTATATACAACTACATTTTATAAATTCTCATTTTTTCTTTCCGATATCAAAGGCACACACCATTCATTATTTTGTCTTTATAAGGTTTCATATTCTATGATTTGGTATTAATTTCCGGGGAGAACAATTTTATTATTTGCACTTCTAATCTTTATTTTATATGTGTGAGTTTTGAAATGGGTGATACCTGAAAAGTGAGACCGAAGTCGTCTTCCACATCGCCCTCATAGCTTAGAAGCTCTGTAAGTCCATGAGCTAGATCCTGGTGAAAAATACACAATTCAAATCAATATTATGAATTCATATTTTAATAGTGAATACTTCATTAGAAAATAAGCATTGACTTCATACATGTACGTACAGATGCATATTGTATCCTGTATCGGAACTTGTTTTTTTCCAGTTTTTCAAAACTCGATATGCATTTTAGAAAATCCTTCATCTATTTATCATACATCGTTCAGAAATACCAAATTTCAGAGGTGCATGATGATCTTATTTTTTACAATAGACCACAATATAGCTGACGGACCTGGAAATAGGTTCATTTGATTTTTAAAAACAACTTACTGGTCTTGTTTCTTCCAGATCCTTAACCGTTGCAGTACAAACCCCTACAGTGGCCCGTGGGTTGTTGTAAGGCACCACGGCTGGACTAAGCAGTTTCTTGTAGCAGACCGCGGGAAAGTGAATATCTAGGATGATGCTGTTGTATACGGCTAGTCCCATTAGCTAAAGTGACTAGGGTTAAGGGTTGTTTTGAGCATTTGTGTTATATTTAGGGAACAATGAATTCATTGGCATCAGACGGGTTTTCTATGACTATTTTTGTGTATTTTGCAACAGTGTATTAACCTTTTGAATCGTTTGAACTGAATATGAATCTCAGAATTTCAATATATACTTCTACTTTTCCATTAACGCTATTTAATAACAAATAAACATATTTATTCTGTGTTAAGTTTTCAGATTTTTATAGAAAATGCATTAATGAAGCATGTGTAATTAAGTTAGTCTTACAAAATCGGTTCCAACTTCTATATGTTGAATTCAATAGATCATTTGTGATAAACCGATTTTGGTTAAACCGAGCTGATTTCGCCAGTCCTCCCAATTCAACTTAAACCAAGAATCTACTGTTATTATTGTTATTGGTTTGCAAGGATACGACGCCGACAAGGTTGAATTCCTGATAGTTTTCACACTGCGAGCTGTTGAACCAAAAGACGCGCGAGGTTTTGTCATAGGTGAACATTCCTGAAATAGAGAAAAAATGGTTTTGCGAATCAGAATTAATTAACTTAAAGGCAACATTTCTAACTTCAAAATCAGTAACATATGTGACCCTTAGAATAATATTTATTTAATCATTGCGAAAAAACACAGACAGGTGATCGAAATCAGAATGAAAGTGTATAATAAAAATATATCTGACCTACGAACCCTTATGACATTAAACCTATTAATTGATACACATATGTAAAAAATGTTATATTAGACAGTTCAACAGTTCCGTCTTTAATTGCAGGGCTAATGACCTGGATACAAAAAGGAAATGTAGGTTTAATCAAATATGAGTGAGGAATCCAGTGCAATAAGAACCAGGTTACTTTAAAACAGACTTTGGTAAAAAAAATCGGAGCACAATAATAAGAAGCATGAAAGGGTATATATGCAAATATAATTGTATAGGTTTGTTTGATATGTTTTATTGTTTTGTGTTTAAACTGTTACATTATTACATATATGAACAATGCCTATTGTGACGTAATATTTGGAATAGACTATTTAAGCCCTAAACGGTATGCTCGATTTCAGTGATTGAATACCCACAACAGAAAACCAAGGTCTTAATAATTTGTTTTAAAAATGTATGTTTTGGGGCCCAGGAACGAATGAAAATGTGGTAAATCCAGATTGATCGAATTGTTCAATTTTGGTTATGTCTAAGATTTGATCTTACAAAGTCAAATCCGAATTATAACGGTCTCAACAGTTCCGGTATAAACATATTGTCAAAAAACAATACCAAATTTAATGCATGAAATATCGATTATCATGTTTATCCCATCAATTTATGAGGCTACCATGACATGAAAATAAAGGATCGGGAATCGTGTTACTAATTTTAACATTATTATTTGCTCAGAACGTGTGAAAAAGCAGCTAAGTAAACGTATTGACTAGAATATGAAACAACAAAATACTGTAAATGGCATGGTGTTGCCCCAATTATCTCATATTCGCATTCTTATCATTCAATTTAATGTAAGTTATTATGATATTCATTGAATGAAACAGTGCATAATTGATGTGTGAAAAACATTTGTTTTTAAAAACTATTTTTATAAAGGGGAGAATGGGGATGCTTAGGTACTTGGTTGAGCCTCGACCCTCAGGCTCTTTTTATACATTGGTTGATTATAATCAACCAATGTATAAGAGCCTAATTATTTTATGGGGGTTATATTTAAACATGGAACATTTAAGGATAAATCGTATTTGTTATCACACTGAGACGAACCTTTTTAGAATATGTTATTCCTTTATCAAGCCATTCTTGAGAGAAGGAGAGGTTAGATTCTAATAGGGAAACGAAAGGAGACGCCGGGTTGATGTTATGGATTGGTCAGAAGATGATAATTATGGAAACTGTGGTTTTAATAAGATGAGGGGGAGGGTATATGAAGATAGCATGATAATTGGGATTAAAATTCGTTGCATTCATCGATACTCTGGTATCTGTTTCCAGGGCGAACCAATGATTTTTTATCATTTTTCTTTTCACAGTCATTATAACATTGTTCGACCTCGAATAAAGCCCATTTTAATCGATTCAGAGTTCGTTCTCTCGGTGCCTAGTTTTTATGAAAAAAAAATATCGAAAAAAAAGATCATATAAAACTGCAACAAAATTGTCTATTGACATGTGTCAATAAACTTAATAATTCTCGCAACTGGGGTAACAACTATCTCACATGATATTAATACCCTGAGCCCTATGTAAGGGAATACCTTCCTTCCTTTGTCATTCCCTATTTCATCCGGATCTTTTATCCTTTAATGGGCAAAAAACATCGTAGCGATTAACATAAAGAAAAACATTCATAATCAATCGACCAGAACAATAACTTCCTAAGTGCATGCTGCTGGTAGTTGAAAACTGTGAACATTGTGGGTCTCAATAGTTCAGAATATGGTAGGGATCGGCTCGTGATATTTTAAAACCCGTAAAATAGCAGCCAAGTTTTGAATTAGTTATTATAAACTGTTTACGGTTTTAATATATTGACGAACATGAGTATCAATTTATGTCGATTGTATTCCGGTTAAGAAATTATCTTCGACTCAACTCCTAAAATATATTAAGTTTTTTATTGAGGAAATATATAATGTTGTTTTCTACTTCATGTTGTGGGGCGCGATTCCGTCAACTTTGAGTAACCAATATTGTGCATAAATCCCTTGACTTATGTAATGTTTAGCTTAGGCATTAAAAAATCATTAGCAGTGCATTAGAAAAGGTCATTTACAAGGTACAACCAGGTTACGCGTTAATAACTGAAGTGAAATCTCATGTAAACATGAATATTTAAACCAGAGTGTCTGATGATAGTGACCTATTGAGTACTTCGCCGATAGGGTTTAACACGTATAAAATAGGACCCTACTTATTTTCAATTTTGTGTGTGTGAGTTGAAGGTTTACTCTAACAGTTTTTATTTATGAGCGTCAAGCTTCCATGGAGATTTGTTGACAACCCTTATTTGACTCATCCCCTCCCTCCCTACCTATCCGTACGCAATATCTAATCAAATACTCCACAGAGTCAAAAATATACACCTTCAAATAAAATTCGAAGACACGTCAATTAATCCACTTGGGTCTAAGGCCGAGTATACAGGGACGATACGATAGACAACCCTATTTCTTCCCTCGCCGGCGTCCCAAACGTTTATTTTCCAATCCTGTCAAACAAGTCTCAAACTCTATATACAATAATACGAGAGTTACGGGACAATGGGAACAGGCTGTATCTATCCTTGTCTCTCAAGTGTTTTTATTTTATTTTTTTATGAGGCATTACTTAACATTACTATAAATTTTATATTACTTACCATATTCCTCCTGAAATATCTGTCGTATAAGCAGCAGGAACCATTCCTTAGTCAAACCGCCCATGTCAAGTCCCGCTTCGCCAACGAAGGTGACCTTCAACTTCTTCTTAAGGTCGTGCTGCTTCCGGGCGATCTATAGATAGAACATTGATTTATTAAGTTAAATTTCTTTTCTATAAACGGGGTGAAAATGGCAAAAACTAGTCAAAATCAAACAGAAAAATGTTCTTGTCCCTGGGTCATCCTAAGATACCCTCTTTCACAGCAAAAATGTCCACCTGAATATAACGGGCAGAAAAAAAATAAAATGGCACAAAACCCCTTTAAAATGAGCCTACATAAAGTTTCGCTTTGCACAGGAAGGTGACCTTCTACTTCTTCTTGGGGTCATGATGCTTCCTAGCGATCGACAGTTAAGAAGAGCAGTCAAGTAAGTTGAACTTTAGCAATAATACTCATGGTGGACATTTATAAACCAATTAGCCGTCTTTAGACGCTATAATCGGTTTACAGTCTAATTTAAGGAGCTAATGAGAGTTAATATATGTGGGTGTGGGCGCGAAAGAGGAGGGAAAGAGATAAAGAGAAGGCAGATTTTTTATATAGCTACAGTATGTTACGATATTGTAGAGAGGATTCGTGTAAAATCAGAACACCTTGGTTGTTAAAAGCTAAAGAGTATTTTTCTTAAAATCAGGACAAATCGAAAGAACACTCAATCATACGAAACCTATAGAAAATATTTACCTCGTTGAGTGAGTCTGACACGAGGTGTGATCTGCGCACGTTGAGGTTGAGGAAGAGCATACCGATGTCAGGCAGCTGCCGCCGTTGCACCTTGGCCACGAGGCTCCTCTGCAAAATTAAAGCAAATGAGTAATTTTAGGTGTATAATTGTACAAATTGGAACATTAACAGCAAGTAGAGCAAATTTGTATTTTGTGCTGTTATGAAATTCTGTTTCTTTAACGTCATGACTAACTCTTGGTCAATCATCTTGTGACGCGTTTTATTTTTGTAAAATATGGCCGATGAATGAAAGACTCTAGAATCGAACTCCGTAGCTTTTGCTGGATATCATGCTTATTATTTCATTAATCGAGAGATTACTAAAAAAACTTATCAATCGGGTATCCACCCTATGAAAGATAGTTGCCGTAAGCCTTTGGCTCGCTTTTATGGATTTAAAGTCAGGTTTTACGACAGAAAGACCAGTTAATTTGGTGTTTACAGAAACCAGTCTATAGCCCACACTGCTTAGTATACTGATCAGATCGATGAAAACTAAAATTATTAATTTACATTTCATATATATTTATTTATATATGTATATATGTATAGCCTACATATGTATGCGTATATAGACCGTTTTACATCGATCGATACATAAATCCCGAACAATGTGACAATAAATAAACAGCGCCATCAGCATCAAAATATATACAGTAGAGGAAACACCCATCCCTCATTTAACACCCCGTCAACACATCAATTAAGGTGCAAACACCTCGTGGGCAGGAGCAACGAACGTGAAAACTGCTTTCAGCGCTTCTTATTATATTTTCCTCATTGATGATAATTCATAATCGATAACACACTAGTCCGGAAACATTGCAACCAGTGATTAATTATAAAAGTTGATATAAATATCAAAACAATATGACATTAAACAGAATGCTCATGAGACACTAAGAGAATAATAAATGGGAAAACTTTGACGAAAAACATTGTTAGCGTTACCGACAGGGTACTCAACATAAACGTGATGCGTTGGTTTTGTTTTATGTTTCTAACTTATTTACAACAAATATATTATAGGAGCAGTACTTTGAGCACATTGGTCGGCAAAACAACATAAAATATTGAGTAGATACGGGGTAGATTTCAAATTTAAAGAAACCCATCTGAAAATAATGGACTTGCTATGAACAAAATGAAATCTTTGAAATTAACATGCAGATTTTGAACCTTCCCTTGAGTGTATTTCGATGAAATTCAGATAATTAAAATAAACATTGATCTACTATCGCATGAAGTGAAATATGTCAGAACGGCATTTGTTTAGTTAATCGGTTACTGCATTAAATAATAAATGGGCTTGGCTAAACTAATAATATACCCCTCCTTTCATCATATATAGCACGTCACGCGATATTTGACTGCATATTATCATTAACCTGATCAAGCGAAAATATAATGATGACGTGCGCTTTTTGGCCTTTTAACTACAAAGCCAGCAAATATAACATCAGTGCTTGAACTGCTAAAGCGGAACCAGCTTATGTGGCATTGTTTGTATGAAGTGTCCTTTTCAGGACCCAGAACTTGAGTGGGAACGGTCCACATATGTTTTAATCTGGTCCGTGACGTTTTGAAATATTCAAACATTTTATCTCAGCCTGATTAAGAACTACTGGTATTCTTTTATGGTAATCCCCTATAGTATGGAATCTCCTACAGTACGGAATACTATGTATTCGGCATTCACACTAGCAAGAGCGTCGTCCAAAACGTCACTTGCCACAACGATAGTCGTTAAACCGCTAATGTAGAAAATAGCACAATGTAAAATAGCACTCTTTAAAAATCTATAACGGCTTCGTTCCTGTTAGGAGGCTTTGCAAAATGTACATCATACCATACAAAACCGATAGACAAAAAGCTTGATCCTCATATTCCTTGTTAAATGGTGATAAAATGATGTCTTACCCGCGCCATTACGATCATTTGTTGTTCGGAATCACGCTGTAGAATGTTGCGTTTCGCCGATATACTCAAAATGAATGGGTACTGACAGAAACTGAACCTAAAAAAAAAAGATATGTACCGTAATAACCTGTGTATAATCCTTGGGTTACACACCGATTTTACAAACAAAGTACCCGGGTGCGGGTTATACAACGGTGCAGGTAATACACCGATTTTGAAATCATAAACCGCACGATATTGCATATTGTTATTCATGTACAATTTTGCTATAAATCATCGATTCAATATCGGTAAATATTTGGCCTTTAATTATGTCTTTACGGACTGTATAAGGGAAGTATAAATACTATCAGCATAAAACAAAGCCTTTGCATGAGGTAAAAGGGTAAAATTGGCAATTTCAAGTAATTTCAAATTTAGGGTGCGGGTTATACACCGGTGCGGGTAAAACACCGGATTTCAAAACATAATATTCTTTGTTTTCGTAGGGTGCGGGTTATACCCCGGTAATAACGGTATATGATATTTGAAAAATGGCGACATAGCATTGCACAAAATATAGTTTGCAGACTGATCATGGACGAGTATGTTTGGCCCTAATATAAAGTGTTTTAAAAGAAACCCTATCGTTAGACTAAAAGATGGTGATTACAATATAAATAGTTCTCCCATGTTTTTTTTGTTGAACAATCGTGTTGTAAATCAATTTTAATTTCACCATAACAATGTCTTTAAAGCCAAAACCCATATAGACAATATAGAGAATTGAATTTAAAGGATGTAATACCATGAGAATATAGGCTTTGAACCAAAAGGATTATGGATGCACCATATAGGATTCTCTATGATTTTAAAAATTAATCTTTTTTTTAGCAAAACAGCAATAGGTCTTTGACCTTAGTAGTTTGCTACTTGGATCACTTAATCAGTAAAACACCCATTAATCACGTGGTGAGTATAGAACTCTTACATTCCCATCTAACCCAAGGCATTAAGTCAATTATTCATGACTATAACTATTCCATGATCATATTGATTGGATGTAACAAAATGTGAGTTTTATATGGAGCTTGATTCAGTTTAACGACTTAATTTGCATTACAAGGGACACATTAAATATCAATAACATATTTCATGACGTTATAAATGCATTTGCCTTCTTTTTAACGAATTTTCTGTAATGGTCTTGTGGTTTCGATATCATTTTTTTAAGAGAAAGGAAAGTAAATCAGTAGCTCTTGCTATGTTCCCAAGAACAATTAAGACGAAATATTCACATAGAGTGAAACTTGCACCGAACATTTGATCTACACGAGACAAAGAAGCTCTTTCTTTTTATTTTTTATCTTTTAACATTGCTTAATCGTTTATCAATAACAAACGATTTAAAAGCAATTAAAGGGGCTTTGTCTCGTCTATCTCCCTCAATATTTACTGTGTAAATTATCATTCTTTGTTTACTTTTAATAAAGGCCCTGGATAAAATTCAAATATATAAATACAAATCCTATAGCCATATCCTGGATGTGCGCTAGGATTCTGCAACGTGAAGTACACGGCGATGAGGAAGCTAAAGTTGTTATACATAAGTGTTTATTCTTAAATTCCCTTTTTAAAAGTTAGTTTGCACCACTTGATTAACAGCAAAGCTCTACACTGGATGTGCGCTGGGATTCTACGTGCATTGAGAAATGAGGAAGTCAAAGTAATTTTCGCATCAGCCCCCACAAAAAAAAAGATATCTTATTTTAAAATATATCTTAGTAAAGACCCTGGATTAATACATCAAATCCTACCCTGGATGTGCGCTTGGATTTTGCCACGTATAGTACTCTGCCATGAGATCCAGATGATCCAGGGTTTGGTTGTAGAACTCAATGAAAGGCACTAAAGCGGACTGACTCAGGTTGTTGGCAGCATCTGATGAACAAATACAAAGAGATACATGTTCAGATTGCGCATGGCAGCATTCTGTTAAGGCACACACAAATAAGAGATATATTTGTGTGTCATGGTTGATTATGTATTGATGCGTGCTTAATGAATCGTTTACGCGTTTTATTTTTTGGCTCAGATTGTAGGCAGCATTTGAAGCATAAAGATCTAGATAAATTGTGCATAGTTGATAACTCTTTCGAAGCACTTATTATTTTACGGATATAATTTTTCCTCATTCCACAAGGTTTATTTTGATTAGAAAGAAATAAAATATTATGTGTAATCCAAGAAATTACCGGGGATATACTTCAAACATTATGATAGACAACACTACATAAATTCACCCCACCCGACAACACAGTATGTTTAATTTCTTATAATAATTCAATATCGATAAACGATACGACATACAGTACGCAAAAATATCAATCTTTTTATATATCTTTTTGGCACTCACTAAGCAAAGCGAGCACTTTGGTTGCACTGGGGATCCACCAGGTGCACTTGCCCATGGGAGGCAGGTCCTGTGGTTTTGGCGGGAAAAGGCGACACGACACGAAGTTCAACAGCTTGTGAATCAGTTGTTTCACTCGTTTGGTTTCGAGTCTGTGTATGGTAAAACAAAGCAAAAAAGGAATTGGGGTTTACTGACAAGTGATAAATAACATCGCTTTGCAAAACACATCATATTTGCTTATAGAAAATATATTGTTTATATAAGCACAGAAAAATTGCGATTCCGCAGGGGTGGAAAAAACACTCGCCACACTCGCCATGGCGAGTGAAATTTTCGATTGGCGAGTGTGAATTTGAAGTCACTCGCCAGCCTGGCGAGTGTAAAATTTACCGTCAAAAACATTATTTTCATTTTTTTAAATTAAATCTGAAGATTTTAAATAATTCAATAAACAATTTGAGGCTCGCGCCTTTGGCGCTCGCATATTTGTAATGTTTAGAAATAATATCGTCCACATGCAAACCAAGTTAGGTAGCTCAAATTCTAGTGGTTTTCATTTTGTATATTTTCACCTCCCAGCGAGTGTATATCTTCGCTGGCGAGTGTGAAATTTGACTCACTCGCCAGTCTGGCGAGTGTGAAAATTATCTTATTTCCACCCCTGGATTCCGTCCAGTATCACTTTTACAAAATATAGATCTGATTCCCATATGTCATCCCTGATGTTATACATACAAATATAGCATTAATTAATACAAGTGGTTGCAAACTTTAAAGTGAATGTCATTTATGAGGCGACATACTAGTTACCGAGTTCGAAGTTTCCCTTATGGAAACAAAATTGTCATAATCTAACCAATCAATTAGGACTATCGATAAGACATGGTTTACATCAGTTTATAATGCGCTTTATAAGTATACACAGTATCAGACAAATATCAAATTTGAATGCATCCTTGCTCGCCATTACCTTTTAAACCAGTGCACCAAGTAGTGGTGATCGTGGTCAGTGAGAGAGGCCACCTGGCGGAGTAAATGCGCGAAGATCACGTACGTCGTCACGTTGCTGAACTGCGGGTTCTGTTGTAAGAGGCGAAATATATCATTTACAATAATTACATCAACACAATTTGGATCAGCCGTAATTCCATTACGTTGAATGAAATAATACAGTTTGAAATTGATTTCTGTGGGTTCTGATGTGAGAAGGGGAATATATGATCAACAATGATTATATCCATATAATTAAGAAAACAGATATACATATGTAGTCATTTCCTTAGCCAACCTATATAATTAAGTTGAATATGAATGTGTATGTAATTTACTAATATAACGTCTAAACGTCTCATTGTTTGTGGAAAAATTTCATGAAGATTTCATTTATTTAGCCACCTTACTACCATTAATTATGAAATTCGACACTGGATAAAAACAACGACCGCATTCGAATGGCTTTATTGCTAATTTCAATCGAATATTCTATTATATCAACACTTAATTATGATTTACCTGGACTAGAATAAGGAAAGCTCTCAAGTCATCTTTGGTCATAGGCCTAAAAATAATAAAACAATGGTAAGACTAAGTAATTTTTAATGATGAAAAAAAAATATTGAGACAAAGTCGATTTCACGGAATTCTAAGTTTTTAGCGACTTAACTTTCATGTGTTTCTTAAAAAGTTTGCCATGACAACTTATCGGCTTTTCATGTGAGCAACGAGTAATTAAAGATCAAGTATTCATTTTAAAATATTAATGAAAAAAACTAATAATATAATTCATATATTTTTCTAAATACATAATTAACGCAAAAACGGAGCACTATTTACATAACTGGCTGCGATAAAAACGGACAAGTCGATAAAGCTGAATAAGGCAGCAGATACATTATTAAAATCACATTTGATGCATGAATAATAAGCCATAACTCCCCATAGGTATATATGGGTCAATGAATTATTCAGAATGGTATCGTTTGATGCATTCTTCCTTGGATGAGACAACAGGTATATTGACGGAATCATATTTACCGCTGCAAAACAAAACCTAAAGCAATCGATGCCCATGGGTTCTACCTTCTATGGCGAGCTATGATGATAATGATTTAATGTAAATTGCAGTTGTAAAGGAGCATAATAAGGCCGAGTGGCAATTTTTAGTGGTAAGAAAAAAATGGAACTAATGTCGAGTAATACATGGACTGTATATAACAAAATTAGATCAAAAATTAATTTTATTTATAGTAAAGGCGCTGATATATTTTTTGTGTAGCATAGTTAATTTTATATTTTTCCAAAAGTTCTAAATCTAAAATGAATGACGCACACAAAAGTATATTTTTCTATGAGATGCGTCATAAAAAAAAACACTAATTAGCCATCGTTATTTGCTCATAACTGTAACACACATGGTAGAGTTGCAACGTGACTTTTAAGGCATCAATATTACTTTATCTTTTTTTATAAACCAACATTTTTACATATTTTACAGAGACAAATATTAATCTTTGATGCTCCGTTCAAGCAAATGATTCATATCCATTTATGCAGATTAAAAATACTATGTTAGAGCTTCAGTAATGTATATTCTTCGGAAAATTAGGAAGGGTATGTTTCAGATAAAATATATTTTTCCATAAAATGTTTTGGTGAGTTTCAGTGGGATTGAAGAAATCTGTCAATCCCTGCTGTTGGGTCCTAGATTTGAAGCTTATTTCCTTTTCACTTAAAAAAAAAGTTTTTTATTTAAACCTTTAAAAGACAATGAGCCATCTCTTAACAATTCAATTGAACACAGTATCAGACTATCAGTTAGACTGTTCAATCAAAACTGTCAAATCGGTTGAAATACGATAAATGAGACGGAACGGTATAGATGTATATATATATTTTTCTAAACAGAACATTGAAGATTATAGACTCTATCTTTAGTAGACTCTAACTTTAGAGCAAGTGCACAAAGGAAAGAATAAGAGATTGATCATAAGTTATACGACTTTATCTTAATCAAACTAAAATGAATATGTAGCGAAACAGGGTTCCCGATGCATATCTCATAAAACCATAAATTTGTGTAAAAACAAAGCTGTGAATGGCAAATCAAATAATCAGAAAGTGGTGATAAAAATGAGACACATTTTATTGCGACTGATATTTTAAACGAAAAGTCAAACGTTTGATTAGAACCAGTCTTAGGCAACCCATAATATATAAACATACAGTTAAGAAATTCCAAGATTTTGAATAAGGGCCTGGAGTAC
>LQRL01161913.1:923-18630 GCA_001703475.1 Hydroides elegans
ACACGATACTTGGTCGGATTTCGATTAGAATATAATCTTTAGATAAACATATAAAACTAACAGGTAGTTTTTAGAGGTTTCGCTTATCGAACTAGGAACCAACCAGTGGACTAGACTATGCTACGGCTAATAATCTGCTGAAGACTCTAAAGGGTTATTCGGAGATGAATGATAAAACCATCGTGGCATCCATTCACCAACCTTCCAGCCAAATGTTCTACATGTTCAACAATATCTTGCTTATAGCTGATGGTCAGGTAGATATACTTAAACAAGTTGTCAAAACAATGCAATAACTCATAAGTAGATAGAAATTATAATTACGTTTAACTAGATATGTTGATGAATAATGTGCAATTATTAGGAATGGAAGGTTAAACATGAGTTTGAAAAATCGTTTACATTTTGTTTGTGTTGCTCCACCGCATTGAATAAAACAGCGATGTGAATCATAAAAGAGGTTGAAAAATGTTCACATTGCATATAAGGTTTTATTGTCTGGTGCTTAATTTTTTGTTTTTATTTTTTGTTCTTTTTTAGGTTGCCTACTTTGGACCCAGTCGAAATATATTGAATCATTATAGTCGAGTAGGTCTGAATTGTGAGCCACATTACAATCCAGCTGATTTCATCAGTAAGTTTAGCAAAAATGATAATATTTGTTGATTAAAATGTCGGTTTAGTATATCTTTGCGAATGTGATCTAGAAAAAGCAAACCGAAAACCAAAGAAAACCAGATTAAATTAACAAATAAAAAAGACATGTGTAGGTTTTCTTTTTCTTGGTTTATATATTGAATCTGCAAAGATTGTCATTGAAAAAGCCATGTTTTAATTGTTTGCAGTGAATGAAATTAGCAATTCTTTTAAAACACAATTTAATAAACTAAACTATAAATCTGTTTGAGATTGACTGAACACTACAATATCATCATTTGTAAAGTACACATACATGTAGGTTCTATATTTAACAAATTTCAGTGGAGCAGTTACGAGAAAGTGATGAAAATCAAGCCAAATTAATAAATGCTTGCTTGGAAAACAGGTGAAACATTACGTTGATGTAACATTTTTATACCTTTTTTTATGGAATAATGTTCAATAATTATGTGATACGTTTGTATCATTAATTAAATAGAATAAATGTAAATTTTATAATTTCATACACCATCAATAACTTCTATATTAACTATCTTATGTTATGTTCATAAAGGACATACTTATGGTGCATATATGTATTTGCAATATTATAAGTCTGCTAAAATGTTTCAAACATAACTTGGACCTTTTAGAAATGTTGGTGTACATGTAGCTTTTGCATGCATGCATCCACATACATTGTAACACGGGGATAATGACTCTTGTTTTAAATTTAACATTATATGAGCGCATCAAACATCTTATATTCATAAACATATATTTTACTAGAAAAATCGACTGGCCTCCAGAAATCCAAAATGAGTTAACCGAGAGTGACCTTGAAATGCTGGAAAAGAAACAGTTGAAAAGCATCCCGAATGGAACAACAAATGGAAACGGAAATGGTTACCCAGGGTTCAAGATTTGTGTTGACTCTAAGTATGACAACCCGGCATACAAGGATTGTAAAGCGAAATGTGATGCGAATTCACAAGGTACGTTACATTTCTAGGTGGCAAGACCGGCAGGACCGTCCGAACCACGTCGCATTCTGATATGACGTCGAAAAGACGTTCTCATTTTAGCTAATATGAACGTTTTTTGGACGTTGTTTTATGTTCAGTCCAATCTCGATTGAACGTCATACGGGATGGTTAGCTTTGCAGATGCCACACACTCTTTTCATTTTAAATGCAATCAACTGAAATTATTTAGATATTGCCATTCAACGAAAATAGAGACAACAAAAAACAGTCAGCTGAAGTGGTAACGCAAACTGACAATTCTATTCAATGTAAACTCATGTTAAGACATTTTAAATGTAGGAAATCAATATAATATCACCAAACATTAAATATATTACAGTTTACAAATTTCAAATGTTTATATCCCATTACAATAGATTTGAATGGAGTAGTAGTAGGTGGCATGAACAGAGGAAGGAGAGGTACCCTCATGTCCACGGATCTTCAGGTCGACCTCCACACCAAACCCGGACAGAAGTGGCCTACAGGTAACATCAAAACAAAAAAGACAATTATCATTTATACTAATGACAAACGAAATCGTAGATTTATTTATTGTATGCTTGAAGAAAGAAAACCCAACGAAATATTTTGAGGTACATCTAGCTAAAGGCGCGTTCATCCGAAACAGCAGAAAAAGCTCGAAAGCGTGTTTTTTATGTGTTTAATACCTTTTCAACTCTAGCAAACAGCGCATTATCCAAACAAACAAACCAATTTCGCACTTTTTTCTTGAGGTGAAATTGGTATAAAAAAATATAAAAAAACACGCTTTCGAGCATTTTTGGGGCTGTTTCGGATGAACGCGCCTTTAGCTAGATGTACCTCAACGCGCCTTATGATCAAATAACATAGAAAACTCCCATAGACTCTACTTTAGAAGAAAGAAAAGGTACATCATTTATAACATATCCAGATAATATTAAAGAATCAAAATATACACATTCGCAGCTCAAAGCTATCTTATAAAATAAATTTATTTTTTTATGATATGATCAGGCACTCTTTTGTCGACTGACTTGCAAGTAGACATATACACTAAACCGGGACAAAAATGGCCAACTGGTAAAATTTGTTATGATCAGAACTATATAAAATAACATGTTTATCCATATACTTCACATGCATGAAACCAAAGGAAACCGGAAAGGGGATTGCTTTCATTTTTTCTTCGGATCCGCATATTCTCTTACACCCATTATACTTTTATCATAGGTGTTTATCTGCTTTGGTTGCTTCTATATCCTCGCTACATAATATGCTTTGAGTATAAGAAAGTTATGATGTGTTTGCTTGCTTTGATTTATGTATGACTATTTATTAATGTATGCTTCTGTTCCATATCAGATTAGATAAGTCACAATATTAGTAAAATTAACATGTTTTATAGTTTTATTTGTGTTGATCATATATACAGCGATGATGTAAGGGACGCGTCGCATTTTAAGCTAATGTCAGAGATGCTTCGAATAAAATACTAAGAAAAAATGGTGCGAATAGGTAGGTAAAAAATAGAAAACCAACAAATACACTTACAAGTTTTACTGTTTCATATATCTTAAAAACAATGATCTTTATTCAAAGAGCTCTCTTGATTAAAAATGTGGTAAACGCACTTTAACATGTTTTTTTTTTAGGATTCGTGACCCAGTACACGACGTTGACACGACGTATGTTGAAGCAAGCGCGACATCGAATCCTCTCAAAAGTCAACGTGGTACAATCCATAATCATCACAATCTACGCATGTGAGTAAGACATGTTCATGTAATATGCATGTTTGTATTCTGCAAAAAAAGTTTCAATTTGATTTTTGAAAGGAAGTCGGTAGCAGCCTGTCCTTCAATGAATATTTCGAGTAAACCGACTTTAGACTATTTCGAGATTGACCACCACTCACCAACATGACAATTAGCAAATAGCCTCACCTAGACACTGATTAGAATTCTTACAGACGCCATTTTTTATCAGCAAAACAACTATTTATTCGTACTTTTGTGATAAATGCTATGATCCATGAAGTGAATAAAATTGCTACTGTATTCGTACCGGCTAAACCTAAACACACTTTTTTTTGGCAGCCATTTTATGGTTCCAAACGGAGCGATCGGAGCTAACGCTAAGGGACCGAATGGGCGCTGTAAGTTTATTCTATTTATTTATTCACTTGTAATAATTGTATCCATTTTTCGTGAAGTATTAAAAAGTTAAACATTCTCACGCAAAGTCACAAAATCAATCCTTTTCACTCTTGTTTCACCATTAAAATGATCAATATCGTTCAAAATTTAATAAATAAATATAATATTTGCGTTTTGAATTAATTCTTTATCTGCGTCAACTGCCCTAAATGTAAAAATATAGATCCCTATGCTGTGCAGATGAATATAAATTAATGATGTATAAAAATTTTCAGATTTTCTTCACCTTGGTTTACTGGGGATTTATTCCTATCATTGATGCCGTGTCCGCATGTAAGTCCTTTTTAGGTATAAATAATTTAATATTGTGAGATTGTGATTCCAAAATATTCCAAAATTCAAAAACATTCAAAAATATATAAGAGCGCCAATTGATGTGGTGTTTATTTCATTTTTAAATCAATTTTCGTTGCATGATAATCATTAAGACTAAAAATATATAAAAAAGCAATACACGCAAATTGTTTTCCGAAAAAAAACTATCAAGAATCGGACATTACTTTTATTTTAAAGAGGTGAAACCTATTTCGTGTCTTATTAAGTGTTTTCAAATACATTAGACTTGACCGATTTCTTTACAATATCATCTCCTTCAAAATGCTTTGTTTTACATACAATAAGAAAATCAAATCATTTTTTGTTTCACATACAATAAGAAAATCTAAAATTCATTTCAACCAGTTCCCGAGGAGCGCCCCATCATATTACGCGAGCGGTCTGCGGGCATGTATCGTCTCTCTGCCTATTGGTTGGCCAAGCAAACTAGTGAACTTCCGCTTATTCTGACGCTTCCGCTCATCTACTACGTCGTCGTTTATTGGTGCATTGGACTGGCGCCGGAAGCGTGGGTCTTCGTGGTACAGATGTTGACGTTTCTGCTGTTTTCGTTGACCAATCAGGTAAGGCTTCTTAGCATTTTAAAATGAATGACATTTGCTGTGACAATGAAATCACTGGCAATAAAGCAATAAATTTTTGTTGTTTGAACTTCCATTTTCTCAGAGGTTTTCTATGGGTCGATCCGACCTCATCCCTGAAGGTCACCGTTTGATTCACATTGAATTGATCCTCTAAATACGCTGGCTATTTTGAACACTTCCCACTCGGCAAAGGTTGGTCCTATTACCATCCGTTTGACGTCATTTACGCATGCGCTTTCTTGGTCCTACATTGAGCCCAGGTGAAAGTTTGCCGGACGTAATTTTTAGACGTCGTTTCACCGTCAATATCTGACACCGAGAGGACGTCTAATATTTTTCATCGTAGCAACGTTCATTTGCGTCGCGGACGTCGGGACGTAAAACTACGTGAGCATGACGTTCTTAGGAAGTTGTTTGCCGAGTGGGTTACTTATATTTGGGCCGATTATTTCGGGTCATTTTAATATCATGGCATCTCACTAATTGAATATTCTCGTTTGTATCTGATGGCTTATTTTCAGGGCATTGGACTTTTCATTGGCTCTCTGATTACGGATTTCAAGACTGCTTTTTCAGCATCTGCAGTTACGATGCTGTGCTTTATGCTAGCAGGTATGTTCAGACCAAGTAATGTTTTAACCAAAGCATAATTAATGGGGTCACTTAAAAGATTTAACATCTACACATCCCCGATTAATATACTCGATTGAAAGAAACGAGAAAAGTATGCGTTTATATTCTTTTTTTAATTAAATATGCAATATTTATCAAGTTATACTCAACAGATCTCCAGGATAAGGCTGTTTTACATATCCAGAAACGTTCATTTAAACATTTCCGATTGATCATTTGAAAAATGTTTCCGCTTTTCCTCTCTAATTCCATTTTAATCGATATAAGCTACTGAATATATATTTTCTAACAAATATCCCCCAAATAATTTAACACGCGACATTTTTTTTCGCAGGTGGCTATTATCAGCAGCACATGCAGAGCTGGGCCGAATGGTTGGCTTACCTATCTCCTGTCAACTATGCTTATCATCTTGTCCTGAAATTCGAGTTCGAATATGGACCTGATATTGAGTATGATTCCAACGATGTTATTGTTTTTATTTAAGACATCGTTTGTTCAGTAAAACATCTACTTAATGAATTGAGTAAAAATGATACTTATCACTATTGCTGCAGTTACAACGCATATCCACGTCTTATTAATGTGGATAATGCTATGCAGATATTGATAATTGTTTACAATATAATTATTACTTATATTTTGCATGGACATTTTACGTAGTCTTTTTCTTAGTGGTCAGATGAAAAACGCTGCACAAAGCATACGAATGCATTTATTCGACGTTGCCGTACAGACGCCACAATGTTTCATAGCCCCAATACAGACGCGTATTGCGGAGATTCGTACACTCAACACGTACTTTTCAAATTATATGATTTATCATAGGTGCTTACCCAGAAACACAACGGTATACAGTACTTGTTTGACTACGCAACAAATGAAAGTATCCGGATCTGAAATTCTTGAGCACGAGGACATTACGCTACCCATGTGGGTAGACTATGTGGTGATCGGCAGCGTATTTCTATTGACAAGGTAGAAGTCTATGTACATGTTTCATTGGGCTTGGTTCGATTTAAGCAAAAAGAAGCAGCTCTTATGAATTGGTTACACTGTTTTTTTTTCACGCAAATCGTGCTATACAACATACAACAACATAAACATTGGGAAACAGGTCGCGTGAAAATTCTGGGTTTTTGTTGCTTAAATGTAACGGCGGCTTTATGAGATACATGACAATTTGAGTATAAAGACTTAAAGATGAAACCTCTGAATCCCTGACTCCAATGAGAGGGACTTGAAGCAATAGCGTTTCGGGTATTATATGTTCTATTAAGAACATATTTTTCTGCGATCGTTTCGAAGTCCGAAGAAAATATCAAAATATCCAACCATGTTGGATAGGTTAAATATTTTTGAATTTCGCAGCCATCGCGGAAAATTTTCGTAATTGCGTATCCGCACCCTTATGCATTTTAAAGTTGCGGCGATGTCCTCTCGTACTAACAGTAGTCTGGTTAATAACATCAAAATAATAAAGTTCTAACATATGCGTTTGTCATGGGTTCATGGGATATGTAAGAGAAGCGGGAAAGAATGGTTTTGTAACTTGATTTATTTGTCTAACTGTAATGGCATATTTTGGAGTTTTTATCAAATATATAACTGTGGCTTTCTTTTTATGTTTCAGAATTGGAATGTATCTAGTATTGCGATACATACGGAAACCTGTACGCCAGTAATTTTACAAATCTTTCAAAAGATGATTCGTACGTATTTCAGGATAAACTTTGTGTTTTAATCAAGAAAACTGTTTTGTAATTCTGATTATACGAATATGTGCTCATGCTATGATGACATTTATACAATTTGATTATTGTGTATGCATTGTAAATAAACTTGACTAATTTTATTAAGTTTTGAACATATGATATTTTTGATGTTTAGACCATGTTTACATAAATTAGCGTTTCCTTACGTTATTTGCGATTTTTACTCGTTTCCTCGCTAGAAGCGGCAGGAATAATGGCCGAAAAGAACGAGCATTATGAAAAGTGAAAATCATGAACCGCAAATTAAATGTTATCATGGCCTAATACGATGATAATGATTATGAATTTGAATAAAACTGTATAAACTTTGAAAATTGTAAATATACTTGACCTATTCCGTGATGAAGGTTCGATAACTCCATTTCGACACAAAATTAAGACTGTCGATCAAATCCCGTTTTCAAAATGATGTATATTAGTATTGTTCATTGCTCACATACTAGATTTCTAATCAAATCTTATAGTTCAACATATGATACTTTGAATCTTGAGATAAAAAATATTGTTTTAGAAAAAAAAGTAATAAAGTATACCAGCATTAATAACTTACCATTCATATGCTCCTTATTAGATTGAAATCGTTACATGTACATAATAAGTAGAACCCTATAAATATAATTTGAATATAAATATATATTACGATATAGCGTCTAAAAATGTGTCACAATGTCATTTATGTTTCATTTTAACAACATATTTTCACATCAATGTTTGAATGTGTTTGACATTTGTTTATGTATATGATAATTATGTAATAAATACTTGAATATTATTTGCGCAGTTTTTGCTTTTGATTTTCATGATTTTCATTGATTTTCAAAGTCAAACGAAACACTTCAGCCGCCTAACCTGATTAAATGATGTAAATAATTTTGAAATGGCAAATGCGATTTTCACTGTTTTCTTTGGTGAACTTTGAAATGGTCATGGAATATTCCTGTCACTCCTTGCGATTGCCGATAAAGAAAATAGTGAAAATCGCAACCAAGCGATTTTATGTAAACTAGGCGAATAGCACTTTACTCACGTTCCGAAACACATTAAACGACGTTAGAAATTGTTAGCCCTTCGATACAGCGAGCAACTCGTTAAACGAATCTCAGATTCATCGATGGATAAGATCACATGATATAAATAGAAGAGCACCTCACGAGCTGTTCCCCAAAAAAGGTGTTCCCCACCAAATTCCAGCTGGCTTGGAGATTTTGAGAAATTCTGTTCTAGCTTGGAGATTTTAGCAGTTTGAGGAACACCTTATTCGATATTTTCTGCATTTTCGTAACAAGAAGCGAGAATTTGTATTTGAAAATTAATTAAACTTGCTTTCAATTGTCTAATAAAATGTTATTTGCAATATATTATAAGTAGTTTAGCTATATTCAACATTTCAATTTTCTCAAAAGGTGTTCCTTTTTTGTTCCAAGCTGGCTAGAAAAGGTGAAACTGGTCAGCTGGCTTGGAGAAAAGGAACACCTTTTTGCAAAATTTTAATGTTCAAAAAACATTATTTTGTTGTTTTTCGTATTTGTAATGTTGTTTAAAGGTGATTTAACAACTTTTTGAAAAATGTGTGTTTCTTGTTGCCCTTCTAAATATAATTGAAACTTACCAACGTGTTTTTATTTGTAACGCGTTTGATACAACGCTCATCAGCTTAAAATTACGGGACGTTTCTTTAAATGCGAAAATACGTTAAAATCGTTTTTGCATATATATTAATATTGGTGCAAAACAGGTTTTGAAAACGGGATTGGAGAGCGATCATGCAGAACGGAGTCTTGAGAATAACATTGAGGGTAAAAAAAATGGAGGAAGTGTAGGCAGAAAAATGAGTGGGAGTAGGTGTTGTAAGGGCCTGGTCATATGGAAAGCTACTTAGAGCTGAGTTAATTGATAAAAACGAATAACCATGGTTCACGTAAAATTCTAACCTTTCTTAAAGGGTTCTTTATCTAAAATTATTCATTAATTATATGGCTTTGACGTCTGACAACTTTCTGCAGATGGGAATTCGTACAGCTTAATTGAAGCTGTTGAAAAAAATATATTTTAGATAATACACAAACATGAATGGATTTTGAGGCGAGCGTTATAAGAAATTTGAACATGTGAAAACACAAATTCACATTTCTCCTTCCAATAATTTTAAACTATATGAGTAAGCTTTAGTTACACTTTCGGTTACAGGTGATTGTTTTAAAGTTCCGTCTCTTAGAGTTCCTTCGGGGAGGTTTGAAACACCTGCTCATGCCCAATTTATTGACAACGCTTTCTCGGTTGCTTTTTAATATTCTTACACATTGTCATACATGCGAAACATGCTGTATAAAACCTGCCACAAAAAAATGAATCTCACATGTAATGACTGGATGTTTCACCAAGCCTTAATTATAAAATAGAATGGATAAAATCCGATTTTTATTAATTTAAGGATATATTTTGCTAAATCATTAATCAATGTCAATATTTGGTTTTAATTAAGGGTTAGAATAGATCGTCACAAGACGATATTTCTGTGTGTACAAAATTCGTGCATAAAATCGTTTCATATAAAATGCAAGTCATACCTATCTTTTTGCAAGTCATTCGTGTTTGCAATTGACAATTTATGCATTTTCGTCCGTCATAATTAACTAGTTGTAACCATGAATTCTACGTTATGTGTCGTTTCTTCATATGATTCGATCACTATATTTTTTACCAAACCCCAAGTTACATTTACCCATGCATTAATTGTAATGATATACCGTCATTGCTATTTTTATATACTTGAACGTAAGCACACAAAAAATAGCATCTTGTTTGTGTTCTATGTGACGCTAACTGCATCCGGATAAGCTCTTAAATATAATTTGAACAGAAATTCCTTGTTAGTTTGCTAATAATCTTCTTCTCAGGTTTAAGCATACACTAATTTCAATAGTATATCACATATACATTGAACAATGCAAGATTTCCTCTATTTTCTCCTCCAATCACACATTCATTAAAACATTTGATAGCAAAGCAATTATAGTAAAACATTGTTTCTTTGACAAACGGAATAAGATGCGTATCGATGCGTTCATCGCCCAGCGGATTTTTTTTCGCAAACGAAGATATTTGTATTGAATTTAGCAACCTTACCCCGCTGGTTCTACTCTATTTATACCCAATCTTTGCGGTTAAAATTCGATATTGGTTTTACTATATTTTCTTTGCATTTCCAGTATCGCAGAAAATCCTATATCAATCCTAGATTAATAAATGGTGAGTTGAATGCAAAACGTTTATATTGCTTACATACATGCATATCTAGATTAACATATGAAAAAAGGATTTGATTCCATTTTAATTATTTTAGCATTATTCATGGAACTTGTCTTGCAACAAAAATCGTTCCGCATGACAAGACGTAAAAGTCGTACGTTTATCTTGACTCATTTTCTTATGACTTGAAGTCCAAAATGACTTGGAACAACCATCAAAAATATGATGTCATTCAAAAGTGAATTGGGCGGAGTGGATTTACCATATTTATATTTCATGTCTAGATTCGTGTGTCTAAAATATCTTAAAATAAATAAATGTACTTTAAAAAAATATATATTATAAATATTGTTCCCTAAATCAAGCAATTCTCAAGTTATTGCCATTCCATAAACATGATCATATTACGGATGCTACATTTTTTTGCCTGAATTCGAATTCGTAAAAAAACCAGGTCGATTATCATAAAACTATAACTTCATATGAAATTATATAAAATATTGTAGCCTAAATGTAGCTATTATCAACCAATTGCCGCTCCACACGTTTGATAGTGTTAAATATATGAATTCATATATTAAGTAAACTCCACTTAACCATTTTGCTACAGTTCAATCCATTTCAGCATTAAATGGTTTTGTTACAAGCACCTGGGGGGAAAACGTGAAGAGCTCTTTTTTGTTTGGGAAAAAGAAAGAGGTCAGCACGTTACAGTTTTGCAAGACCGGTTCCCCTTTAAAAGGCCCGGAGCAAGCTGAAACCCTTGCACACCTCGGATATACTTCGCGGGGGATAGCATATAAAAAATTAAGGTCAGTAAAAATATTCTTAGTGATAAAATTTATTAAAAAATAATATTTTTATTTTTTATTTTTTTTATTTCAATAGTTGGTTGAATAGTTCAATTATTTTGCAAAACAAAAAATAATATTGATATATCTTAATAAGTATTATCGAAAATAACTGCTGAGGAAATAGGCTTAACACTTACATTGTATACTGCAAATGCAGTTGTAAAGTTTCTGAAATTATAATCTCAATCGAGCAATATGTGCAACTTTTGCAAGTATTTTTTTATTGGGGTTTATCTTTTAAAACGAAAAGGCATTTTCGCAAAGGAATGATTGTTAGTACATGTAGTTATTGCAAATTAACATGCATGTATACACAAACTAATTAGGATTGTCAGTTAAAATTGAAAATCCTGTAATTGCAGCATTGAATACCAAAGCTACTAAAGTATGTTGATTGCAATAAAATTATATGTTCCTCTTGATTTCTTGCATTCAATAAAAGTGAATGTTAATGTCATTTTACAGATTCTGAATTAAACATATAGTGTATTCTTATAATTGAAATATTAGGCTGATTCATATATTTGAAAAAAAACAATGGACAATATAAGGTTTCAATTTAATTGAATATCATATCATAGTAATTTCGTTTTAATAAAAGATAGCTATGGATTGCTTTTAGAAAAAAATATCTTCGATTTCTTTGAAACTGCCAATTTTTGCAAAACAATATGTCCCTTTGATTCTGATTTTCAAATTTAAGCAAGCTTATATTTTGATGGTTGCATGAAATATAACCATCTGACCTTGGTTATTATGTAATTTCATTCACAACATATACATGAATATATTTTTCTTATTCGAGGATATATTATTATTATGAGATATGTATGCGTATGGGAAACACACAAATATGTTGTGCGTAGTCGATACAATATCCATTCTTGTCTTACTATAGGGAAAATTAATTTATATTATAAAATACATGTGGCATATTTAGCAAATGTGCAAGATTAACCCTAAAACCAAGTTTATTCGAAATGATTATTTGCACATAATTTTCTGTTTGTTATACAATTATTTTCAATGTTTTCATTTGTCAATTCATTTCCGAATTTCCAAATATTTATTGTTTTACCAATTTGCCCCGTTATTTTTTTTCTATCTTTCTATATGGTTTCTACAGCTGACGAATTTTAAAAGCATAATGTAATAACACACAGTCTACACAATCTACATGTCGAAAAACAGTTTTTTTTCTTGTAATTGCAAATTGACACGAACAAATATTATTCGGTGGTTCGCATTTGCTTAATGTATTGAATATTCAAAACGAGGTTTTCATATCAAACTTCAGCGCAAGGGCATGAAGAAGACTTGCTTCCACTTCATTGCAGTTTTTCAAAACTAAATGAAGGATTAAGAGCTATTCATATAGTTGTGTAATTAAGGCATTTAAGTGGAATTTTTCATAAATGCAAACTTTGATATTGAATTAACAGTTACAGTTAGCAAGGTGACACAAGGTTATTTATACAATCAGCTGAAACTCTGTGATGTGTGAAACAGTTTATGCATTTACAACAGCTATATTACAAACAGCATATCATGTAACATCATTTAGTGACAATTAAGATTTCCTGTGATAAAAACAAAATATGATTATAAACATTATTATAAACAATATATTCTCATCCATAATTTACAATACCCAAGCTGTAATTTAGGAACAATAAATATTGCATCGAGATTGCACACAATTCAGAATACAATTTTTGTATGAAAATAATTGACTTTTAATGTTATGCAATAGGAAGGGCTAGGGGTAATATTTGAAATAGATTATTTAATGGTATAGTAATATATTCCTATCTGTCTCCGAAATTAATTCTTTCTTTCTTCCTTTCTTTCTGTATATCTCTCTTGTCCAATACCTTGCTGTGTATCTCTCGCCTTCCATGGTCCGCTTTTGAAATACAAACAAATTATTTCATCTATATTTCGCAAAGATTTCAGACATTTAATATGCATGCCTCTGAGTCATTTTCCCATTTATGCTTCACAGTTTTACAAATTGACTTTTCGTTACGGTTTGCAGACCTTAATTGCTTGTTTTGGTCGCACGAACGCTGGGATGTACCTCGATTTAGAATATAAGCATCTCCTTTTGAAATATGATCCTATCATTCAATATCACCATTTTCATTACATGACAAGTGTAATTGAGCCCAGACACCTGTAATTTGTTATCATTATGACATATCTTTAATAGTGATAAAGTACGGTTTAGCGTTTCCATTTTCGTAAACAGATTTAAAATTAAAAGGGACCAAAATAACTATTTTTCATTTGACCACCCGATGAACTAATTGTCTATAAATGGATGTTTAACGCAAACACATAAATCATATTTAAACATTTGTCTGGGTCAAGTGAAGGGAAAACAGCTAAATGTCTGAAAAACACTTTTACTTAAAAGATAATGTTTCTTGCAGAAAGTTCTGCGAGTAATGGTCAGTTTTTTTTTTACCGTTTTTCTGCGATTGTTGCGAAAAGCCCTATTTTCTTTAAATTTGACAGCGATCGCAGAAACAAAAACGAAATAAACCACGACGGGGATATGTTGTAGTCACACGCTCATAGCAAAACACTTCAACAATCATAAATATCAAAATGAGATTTTTGTAGTCATGTTTTTATTTGAATGTTAAGCTTTCTTTTTAAGTGAAAGTTAATTAAAAACAATAAATCCAATAAAATAAATAAATCACATTCATCTTATAAGATCGTAGCAATTGGTAGATTAGATTACATACGTATGCACGTATGCCTATAATAAAATACGAAAAACCCGCGATTTAAATAAAAGAAATCGAGGTCAAATTGACATTTTCTATGGTTACCCTCCCATTGTCCATCCCAACCTCATCCCTTAGTGACTATCTATAACATCGACAAATAGGGATGTGTCAAATCTATTTACAAATAGAAGTCTACAGTGTTACACCAGAATTGGTCAAGGGTATAAATCATTTTCTCTCCAAGAGAAGTCATTTGATGCGGCCCACTTTCACATTGACCTACTTTGTCCAATTTTAAGTGTTTGGGAAGGGTCATTCGTATAGAATCGTGCTAGTCTAGGGATATGATAAGAGGATGAGAAAAGCTCACGTCCTAAATAAAAAAGACCGCGATAATCCCGTCCCATACCCTAGATATGGTTTACTCTGTATAATTAATATTTGATCTTATTCTATGAATAGATTCTACTCCTTTTCCCACTTTTTAGGTAAACGAAAAAGAAAAAGTCGTGATAGTTGCAGAGAATAAGATAATGGTTACTGCTAAAAAGCCGAGAAAAAATATGCAGAGACCTTGCATTTCGGGTTTTGTCATTGTGTACTTTGAGTTTGAAAGAACTTTTGTTTTAATGTAAGAAATTTCGAGCAGACGGAGCTTTCTATTAACAAAAAAATGTTCTTAGTTTGTAGGGTCAACGTTTGCCTATGTTTTATCCTTGTGTATATTGAATTAAAAAGAACATTTTTAATGTGAGAAATTTTGAGCAGGCTGAGTTTTTCATTCACAAAGAGCTTGCCCTTGGTTTGTAGGGATAACGTATGCCTCTTTTCAATGGCATGTTCTTGACAAATATTGAAAAAACTGTATATTTAGCCTTTCTCGGAAAAAGAGATTGCATTCTAGTCGGGTGCTCAAAGTAAACGCATTTTACGTTAGCCTTGAGCGACTAGTCACGACTTTTGAAATCATTGGGCAAGTTTTAGCATTGCATTTGTAAGACATGTATTGGTGAGATCTAGATTGAGGTCATGCTAACATTCTGTAATCTCCGAATCAAACAGTAATTATACTTAACCTTGATAGCGTAAAAATGAAGTCGTTCCGAATGAGTGAATACTCAAACAATGATTAAGCGTTTTTTTTTTGTTTCGTGATTTTATATTAAAGCTCCTACTCACTGCTACGTTGGAGATTTGATTGCAAAACTATTTGAAGGCGCGTTCACGCAGACAAAAAAAACGAAAATAAAAGCTCGAAAACCGAAAGCTCGAAAGACACTTTTGTATAAAAACATAGCAAATCATCCCTTCTGTTCGCGCAAAATATGGTATTTTTTTGCATTATTTTTGAGTTTTTTTTTGCGTGAACCCGGTCTAAGGGTTTCTCCTGTGTTGTGCATAAAATGTACAATTACAATGAGATATAAATGATCAATCATGAACTTATTTGATATGTTCTACTAACCTACAAAAAACACACCTTAAAGTTACCCAAACATATAATTTGGATAGCATACTTATTTAAATGATACTTATGTTTTTCTAAGAAACACATCAGCAGCATTAACATTGATACGTCATTCCTTTAAATAATAGTATTTCAATGTGCATCATAACATTTCATACTCTATAATTATGGTCCCTAATTATGAGACAGCCAAAATACGAATTATATCGTGAACAATCATACATTTGTTATAGTCTACTCCTAATTTATTTAAAGAAAACCACACAATATCTAATCGATCTAGAAAATAGCATAATCATTAATAAAGAGCTGTAGTTTACAATAAACATGTAAAATCTATGTGAAGATGCACCACCTTTGAAATTGCCAGTGATTGGGGGTTCGTACCACTATAAATGAATGCCAGCATTCGCTTATTTCATTGTCATATATTTATCAATGGTGAATATTATATTTCCATAAAAATCTATAATAATCCAATTCATATTTCTCTTCTTTTTATTCAGAAATGAAGCGTCTGCTGCTAACGCTGACGCTCCTGTCAGTGCACCTGCTGGTCACCCAGCAGAGCCCACTTCCGACGCACATGGGCGATAATTGGAGTAGCGAAGAAAGTTCTGAAAGCGGAAGTCATCACGAAAGCCGAAGTCGCGAAAGTCGCCATAGCAGCGAGAGCAGTAGCGAGAGTAGAAGCATGGGATCGCACGGCTCTAGCAGTAGCGAGAGTCGCATGGATGATCTGCTGAGTGCCGTTGCTAGGTAACTATAACTTGAGAGGTATTTTTAATCACTCTTAATTATCAACCCACCAACTGTCAGTCGCTGGCACTCTTAACGATGGTACAACGTCTAAAAGGATTTTGATATCGTGAGTCGCGAATTTGTATATCATATTACTCGACATTCATTAATAGTAACTCGACTTTAACGAGTAAACAAACGTTGATTTGTTGTCGATTTCAAGCCACGTGCAAGTTAAAAGCAACTATTTTTCACAAATTTAGACAAGACAAGGTATGGTCCAGCTCGATAAATGCTTCTTTTACCCGCATAACGTACCAGTACAATCCCTTATTTATAGACGTTCAAAAATCATCCTTTCAACCTTCTGTTACTAGGCACGTGATCACCCAAGATGACGCCGACCATGACGTTGTCATGGAGCGTGCACGTCAAGCTCTGATGCGCATGGGTGCACACGACCGTCACTCACCAGATGGCGATATACTCGCACTGCTGCTGGGACAGGACCAGAGTCCGGATATGAGGATCACAGATGAGATAGTATGTTATTGGAAATATTGATATTGTTTTATTAATAACGATTACTTTTTAAATTAAGTTAATGCCATTCTTGCTCTGCTGCTTGTACCTGAAATGAGACTTGATGATGAATGAGTAAATCATTGCTGCTGTTCAATTAATTTAATTCATAACAATATAAGAGATAGAATTTTCCCTTACCCCTCAAGTGTTGCTGATGGAAGCAGAAAAAGTATAAAGCTGCTTTTCAGAATATATAAACAATTTAGATTAATGACTAATAAAAATTAAGGTATCTTTAGTCTTGAGTAATTAAACCAATGCATCAAAAGTATATCCACATATGGACGAACTGCTTGATATAAAGCATTGCTTAATAAATTGAAATAAAATAAATATTAAATGACCCTCCTATCCATAGATTCACCGAATCATTGATGAAATGGGTATGCACGACCACAACACGGAAATCATGAGCGTCATCCACGACGCCGTGGGTCGCGAAGAAATGAACGGCGAAGGATCGCTAACCGATAGAATCCGCAACGCTCTTAGCGGTGCCGGAAAAGACGATATTTTACACACGCTCTTGATGGCACTTGATCATTTCGATGGCGGAAGACGCTCCGAAGAATGGAGCAGCAGCGAAAGCCGCAGCAGCGAAGAACGACGAGCGGGTAGCGATGAGCGAATGGATCGCGAACGCGGCGATCATATTATGGAAGCGATCGAGAACGCGATGGGTGAACGCGGAGATCGCGAGATGATGGAGCGACCGCGCGAGGGAGAAACGGAAGCGGAAGAACATATCCGAATGCTAATTAACGCCGAAGACGAATCGCGGGATTCGATGGTTAGAATGGTCCTCATGCAGACGCACGATCCTGAAGAGTTCGTACACATGGTGCTGATGTTCATGTCTGAGCATAGCGGCTCGAA
>LQRL01161930.1:0-14740 GCA_001703475.1 Hydroides elegans
CCATAAATTTCATAATTTTCAGTTTAAAATAAGAACATCAAAACAATCGGTCAATCCTTATATTCAAATATTCTGTCCAGTAATTCAAGGGTCTGTTCTACGATGTTTCCTTTATTATGATAGGTATACTATAATGTTGAGAAACCGCGATATTTTAAACAGGTGTGGATCAATAACTGAATGATGAATCAATAGTGAAACTCTGAATCTTAATATTTTGAAAACTCGAAAGAAAACTCGGGAATATAGATATGGGGTAGAATCCAAGGGCGGATCGATAGATGGAATTAAACTCATAGATGATAGATAATGAAAATCTAAGTGGATGCTGAAGTCAGGGTCATCAATAGCTAATGCATAAGATTTCCATATCAGTTTAAACATTTTATTGGTATTATGTCAGAGAGCTTTTATATAAGCTCTCTGATTATGTATAGAAGAAACCATGAGGGCTAAGAGTTTCGTGAAAATTAAACCACGCGAGGGTGCGAAGCACCCGAGTGTGGTTTGATTTCACGAAACTCTTATGCCCGAATGGTTTCTTCGACTTAAACTTCTTCCCTCATTAACATATCCGTTTTGTAAACAATCAGATCTAGGTCACTTGATTGATTCTTGGAAAGTGACAACAGAATCTATTATTAAAGTCTACAGCAAAAATATTTTCCTATTGCTAGAAGAGTCTACTTCATGGGGGTGATTGGTTTCAGAGGGGTGTTTAATGGTCGCGTCTGTTTTTGTTGATACTAAAATAATGCATTATCGTTCCACGTTGTGCACATGATAGAGCCTTGATATTGCAGTTTACTACAGCGAGTTAAGGGCATTCACTGGTCCTTGGAATATGCTTTATAGCATTTAGTATTTATACTTTAATCAGATAAATTTAAACTAATTATATGAGGATCACTTTTCATTTCTTTTGACATATCAGTTTCCTGGTTAGAAAATATCTTATTTCTTTAGAATACATGTATAGAATTAACTCATCGATAAAAAATGCTCCTTTAAAATGCAGACAGACCTTGTGCATATACATTTGGACAAATTTTAAAACATGAAGCTATTCATTTTATTCCTTTTAGAAGTATAATGTGTTCAACATTGAGTCTACCGTAGAACGCATAATTCAAATAAATGAATGTGTTGATATTACGACATCTGGACTATCAAAGTAGAATCTTTATTTGAAAGTTTTCCCATTTCGCCGCGATTCCCCTTAAGAGGTCGTCGATTCCTAAAAATGGGTCATACTCTATTGGTATAGTGTGTCTCAGACTGCAGATAGTTAAAATCATGGACCGTGTCTAGAGTGATTTCGTGAAAATTAATCCACGCTTAGAACAATGGAATGACGTCAAAGAAGTGGTTTAATCTAAAAGAAATGCTTTATCTTCTTTTTAATCACAAAACACATGTGTCATATACATATATATTTCTTCATCGATGGAACATCTGTTCTTATATACTACAATATACAACATTCGATGCATTCATGAAACTATTCCCATAAGGGCAGCTTGTTCAAATGTCACAAAATCAAGATACAACCCTTTCCATAAAAACACCCTCTTTCCACCCTGACCTTATTTCCCATGCTTACTTGCGACTCTTATTTTCATTCAAAACACATTTCAAACCACAAATTGTAAATGTAAACAAGTGTTGCCTTTTGTAGTTGTGAGGGTTGTACATTTTCTCTTTGACAATTATATTCAACTTTATGAAAATATTTTACTTAGTTATGAATTGTTGGGTAATAATTTGTGTTGGGCATTGTTATACATTACATGTAACTAAGAAATAAAACTGTATTTCAACGTTTTCCGGTTGTTTTGTCATTTGATACCTTCAGCGCTAAGTAATACATGACTCGCTTTCTTTCATAAATATACAGCATATTTTATGGACATTTTTATATAACTTGAACCAAAGGAAAGGACACGCCTGAACATTATATGGTCAAGTACATTAAGGTCTCTGGGAAAACAAACTATCGGTTTATGAAACTCATGCAATCACTGGTCAGTGAATTAAAATTGACCCACTCGACAAGACTTCAACGGATCCGATGTTGGGCGGACGCCCTACTTTGGGCCCATATAAAAGTTTCCGGACATTGTAATTCGTCGAGGACGTAGAAAAGACGTTGCAACGACGTCACGACCGACTTGAACGTAAATATTACGTTTATCGGACGCCGGAACGTAACAGGATGTCCGAAAAAATGACGAACTATAGACGAACCTTGCCGAGTGGGAAGACGTAGTTATATTATGCATATATTTATGTTGAGGCGTTGAATAATCCAAAATAAAATGCTAGAAATTATAACATATCAAAACACCAATGGACATGCGTACTTACATTGCACTTGCACTGTCAATTGCGCACTTCCGGTTTGAGGAACAGTGTCGCCCTCTGATGGTCGGAGCGTGTTTTCAGCCTCGCAGCGATACGTGCCCGTGTCCGTCCTTAAATGAAATAAGTGTTTGGATGTTTACAAATAGATAGATTTAATAATCACGCAATGCAACAAAGAAACTGTTTATACTGTTCATACATTCCATATTCAAATTCTGAGCATGTCAATGTTAACTTTACACATGGATATACCTTATTCTCAGATAAAATTTCATAACTATTTATTCAAGAGAAGAACGAAACCATATAGTATTATACAAATCACATTATAGATATAGCCTACAAAGTGCCCATTAATATTAGAAATTGAATGAATCAGTGTAAGTAAGTCGTCATACCTGTCAATCTGACTGACATACAACCACGCGCCCGTCTTGACAAACACGCCGTCCTTCGTCCACCGAACAGAATTCATATTCGCGCTCGGATTTGCGTCGACGTCGCACGTCAGGTTGAGGCGCTGTCCTTCGTCAATGCGCAGGGAGCCAGATTCTAGAACGCCTTGGGAGTACTGAATGGAGACGCTGGGACCGTCTGTAGTATGGATAAAGGGAAGATAAATTGTAGAAAGGATGACTACAATATATTGTTTACTTGATAATAACATTCTATTGCAACTGTCATTGTAGGTTAGAAGCCGGAATAGAGCCCTATAAAGGCATTTATAGGGATGCTGGATTTTAAGTGGTAGACCAACGGAGGGTTTTCTCTAAATTTTAATTACATAGAAAACTTGCGTTTGTGTTAAAATGGATATTTGGGTCAATATTACGATTATCCATTTCGGTTTAAAAAAGAAAAACCTTGTCAATCACAGTTTTCGCAATGTTTTCTATCAACAACAAGCACAAATGTACTAAGATATTTTTTAAGTATTGTTTTTTTTTTAAGTATTTCAGGTATGCTCCGTCACTGTACTCACAGTGTACTGTCAGCTCTAGTTCATCGGTCGTCGTGGCAACGGCATTCGTGACGCGACACCTGTACGAACCGGCGTCCTCCTTGTACACAATGCTCAGACTGTACTCGGGACCGTTGCCTGGCAACACAAAGAAAGTAATTTAGAATTAAAATTAAAATTAAATTAATTGAATTAAATAAAGATTTTCCCTGAACGCGAGGAAGACCACTGGATCAATGCCACCAGCAACAGGAAGTACTCAGTGCATTATGACGTCTTGTCTTTTTGGGGGTGATACCCGACTTTACTTAGTAAAATTCGCATAAGAAATAAAGTATGTGATAGCCGTAAACAGTTTTTTTGTGATGTGTATTTTTAGAGGTAAGTCCAGTGTTCTGCGACTTTTCAGGAAAAACAATTCTCAAAATATGAAAAGTATTTCTAAAAACAAAATTTTCCATACTTTTGTACCTGACTGTATATGAATGTAAACGTTATGGATGCACCGGATAACTTGGTCAATGTATAAACCAGACAAATATTAAAGAACATTTGTGAAATTATGTTACATTTTTGCAACAAAAAGCCTAGATTTTGTTTTTGTTTTTACTTTACATCTTATCTAATTGCTATTTGTTTGTTTTATTATACTACTAAGGGCTTGTTCACACGGGAAGCGACACGCGTTTTAAGCACGGAAATGGGGCGGCAAGGTGTTCACATGGGAAGCGACAGCGGACGATTCCTAGACTTTTAAGTGTTAATTTTCATAAAATGATCTCCGCAAACACGAGAGGCGATGAGGAATCGCCTCTTGCGTTTTTGCACCGCCGATTGCGGCAAGAAATAACAACTCAACTTGTCTATGTTAATCAAAACTGTGATTGACAAGGTTTTTCTTTTTTAAACCGAAATGGATAATCGTAATATTGACCCAAATATCCATAACTCAAACAGTTATCGTTTTGAGCTTTTCTTTTTTAAACCGAAATGGATAATCGTAATATTGACCCAAATATCCATAACTCAAACAGTTATCGTTTTGAGCTTGTCGCTTCCAGTGTGAACACCTTTTCTAACGCGATTCTTAAAAAATGACAAAGTCCTATAAAGAACAAATAAGTAAATTGCCGCGGGCCGCGTTTCGTCGCTTCCCGTGTGAACAAGCCCTTACGATCATTGCTAGATATAAATTTAATTAAAATTGCCCAACTCGTCAATGTTTTTAAAGACAATCAGCGACCGACATCAATAAAACTAAGATATATGAATGCTACCTAAATCGGCGACGTCAACCCTTATAGCACAGATACGTCTAAATAACGTCAACGTCGAAAATGGGCATTGATATTACATCAACAATGAGTTAAGATAGAATCATAAACGTTACAATACGCCAATCGAACCGACATCCATACCAAGTAATACGATAGGTCTTCAATTTTATTTATAACCAAACTGCAACGTTTTTAATAACGGCGTCAAAATTAAAAATATTTTTATTATTTTTCTTTCTTTTCTTTTATAAAGACTGCTTTTTCAGTTAAAATATATTTCTTTAGATTTCAACTGTCCGTCTTGATAGCTGTTTATATGAAAAACTGAAGATTGTTCCAACTGATAGCTAGTAAGCAATTAAAATTATTTAACCTTTAAACGCAGGGAAAATAATACCCCGCAAAAACGTTATATATAAATGTAATTAAAGACAGAAATATGTGCATTTTTGTCAATATACATTAGCTTATTAATACAAATTCGTATGTGTAATCGAATTAATTCGAACGCGTAAGTTTAAATATTTGACAATGACAAACTGACTTCAGTCTGTCAGTCGATCTGTTTAAATATCATCATTTCACTTCTTCGCAAATAGTGCGCGCTGCAAAACAAGAACAAGATAACGTTACAAAGTAGCGATAATAGAATTCTTTGACAAAACACGTTGAAATCTCCCTTAAACAGTAAAGGGTATCCTTTTAAGAATCGGTAAAAGGGCAAAGAGATAGCATCCGATCTAAAAGCCTTGACTCGAGGTTTTAAAGACATAAGGAGGTCTATTCATGTATCAAATTCCATCATTTTCGTGATTTTGTACCTCTTGAGATATCGGTTCGATCGCTGAGTGTTTCTAGCGGAACGCAGGTTTGGGGTCCGATTGTTAATAGAATATGTAGGTTTCGGAGAATGATATTTGGCGCTGATAAATAACATATTAGCGGGTTGTTAGGTTCGACGATTTTGCAACAAATAGAGCGATTCTTTCTTTAGTTTGGTTGAGATTGAAATCGCAAAGACGCTTTGTTTATATGTCCTGGTTATTGTATTGTAGCGAAACAATACATTTATGTAAAGTATGCATAAACCACACAATATTGCAACAGAACTTCATGTATTTTATAAAACATCATTGGAATGTATTGCCCGATGGCATAGTGTCTTTACTCGAGGGGCCGAAGTGTCTTGACAAGAGGCCGATTTGTCTGTTCCAAAGGTGTCTGTGGCCCAAGGGGTCGAAATAGTAGGAGGATCCGAATTGGTAGGGGCCGAGGCGGCAGGAGCCAAAATGTCACAATCCCAATGAATAGACCATGAGTATATTTGTGGAGACAAAAGCCTCAACATAGCAAAGACCCTGAATATAATCGTTATAGGCTCTTTGGCATAACTCTATTCTGAACTGATAGAAGCAATATCCGCCTTTTTTCCCTGCTAACCGGTTTGTATCATTGGTACCAAGGCATTGACATAAAAACGAGGGACATAAATTAGTGATTTATGTCGCTCCCATTACAATACACACACCCCTGTACCCAGGTACCGGGCCCATGCTTTTGAATTGCCGCAAATGGGTTTTGCTAATAGGTTACCTCACCATTTTACCCCCATGTCGCTATAATTCCTACAAAGCGACGTAATAGCGAGGGGATGTTTGCTGAAAACGTCGCGAGGCCGAGAAAAACGTTGAATTTTATTTATTTATAAACGAAACATGACTATCAAAATGCATGGGTAATTTTGAGACAACAACGACAAAAAACGTCGCGACGCGGCGGAAAACTTTATTTCTTATTTTTTCTGCAAACGATATTTTGACATGACTTGAGGCGACGTCTTAATAGGGTCTACACCCAAGGCTTTATGTTACCGTACGTTTCAAAGTTGAACCAACGTCATTTGACTGGAGGTTTACATACCACGTCGAAGATACGCTCAAAACGACGTAATGCTAACGTCATTAGGCGCCTTGGTATGTCGGCACCTAATTGAGACCCCTAGATAACTATATTTATTGCCTGACCGTTTTTCTGTCTCCTTTTTATTCAAAGAATAACTCATGACATAAAAGTGCCGACTAGTTCTCGCATCAAATTTCCAACCGGTTTTGCTTCTATTTTTGTTCTAATTTAAAGGACACAGTTTAATTATACAGAAAGAGCAGGATATAAAATAGAAGCTTCCATGCATAAAAATATGTTAGCTCATGAACGCATATTTTGCATGTAAATTATCAGTTTGTCACATGGCCCCTGATCCATGTTATGTACATACGGAAATTATAATTTTCAAAGAATGGTTGGCGTGACATATAATTTTGATTTGAGATATGATTATGGATACATCATACTGACTGGAGGTTGTAATGATGAGGATCTGATGTCTTGTGATTTATATTTTACGCATATAAATGATAAATGAATCAATTGAATAAAAATCCTTCAAACTTATTTGGTGGTATATGGGCAAAATGCAGATACAACACAAATTATAATGTTTGCTTTGGTATAATCATAGGTTTACAATGCTTTATCAGCCATCAGGTCATTAAGGGTTTTTATGTTTATGGACATTTTTACGATTATGGAAACTATTATTAATCATTGCTTATAACTTTGTCATGATATTTATGACTTCGATTGTCTCCAAGATAAAAGCCTGTTCTCAGTTAACAATCATTTTCTAGACAAATAAAAACAGGAATAAAAAGGAAATCGGGCAAAATTATTCAAATGAATAAAAGATCATATGAAAAATGGGCATGTAAAATTAGCCGGCATTTTATGGTATTTTATATATGATTATGATCAATTAGGACCCCCAATACTTTAAAATTGTAGATTTTGAATCGTTATGAAAGCTTCACCAAAGGGTCTGTATTGCATTTTCAAGTTACTAAGATAAAACATAGATATAAATGATATTTCAGCGATGCAATAATATGAACTGGCTTATAATAATAGGATTACCATATCTTTAGCTGTTCATAATCGCCAAATTAGAAACGGTTGAAACTGTTTTGCAACATTTATTAGTTGTGATAACTTTTACCAATATATATAACATGCACAATGCTATCTATAAGTGTCCATCCTCAACACCCCTTTTTTATTGCATCATTTCTCATCCGGTTAAACGTTTTTATCGAACGTTCGTTTTGACGTTCGTTTTTGTACATTGTCCTCTTTGAAAATATACTCATATTTGATTGTTTTCTTTATAGCTGCGCGACATTGTATGCGTTCGCTGTAAAATGGCTATGAACGATGTGAACAAAAGCGTATCAATATGACATCATAACCATAACCGACGTCGACGGCGTGACGTTATAAAGACGTCACCCAACATATTTGCGACGCAACAATAATACACTTTTGTTTAAGAGGGTCATATATATCTTTATTCTTATCCGTCGCGAGCCGCTACGGCACGACTAGATACCCTCAAGTATCGTCAATCACATAACTCGCAAAATCGACTCGATACATTGCATTTTATCAAAAAGTGACCCTCTCTAAATTATTAATGAACATCTACGCGTGGAGATATTTACAACCTGCTTGAAATATATATTTGGGTCGCAAATCTAGCGAAACTTAATATCATCTATGAGTGGTAACTAAATAATAAAGTATGTCGTGGTTTTCGCTCTGTCGTAATTACAAATTGATGTATGATTATTAGGAATTGATGAGTTATGACTGATAATTGCTAAGAGCTGTATAAAGAGGGTTGGGTCAGTTTCTTGTAAAATAAATCATGAAGATTAAAACGTAATGGGCTCGGGAAAATGGCGCATCTGACGCATTGATAATGCAGAGAGGGTAAAAAGCATTGCAAATTTGGCTGAATAGGAACATTTTCTTATGAGTTTCAAAGTCAAGACTGTCTAACGTATATATTACGATTTACGTTGTTGGGTTTCGATTTACGGCCCATACGCAGGTTGACCCATCACTTCTACGTACAATATATTGTACTGTTGATGTTCTTGATATCTCTTTAATAATACATTGTTTACCAATTATTATTTTTCACATAGAAACCTCAAAATAGACACATGGACATAAAAGCAATTTCACGCTACATCGAAATGGTACAAGATAAATTCCACCTGACGATGGAAATTCGATAAGTTTTTAATTACTGCCCATCTTTTGTGAGCTTGGAAAGACAGCCAACGAAACCCTCTCTGAGTTCCATCTATCTTTATTTGATTTCACTCAATTTCAATTATTAAAGTCACCAATATTACAATTATAGGTTTGTGACAATTGGCCAAAAAACAAACATTTGTATATCATGTTAACGCTTAAAAAATGGATAATTTTATAAATGAGAATTGTAACGTCGGGTTGGTTCAAGTTTTGTGTGTGTCAACTACAACCCCATCGAATAGTTACGCTCGATCGACGTTACAAATTAAACGTTAATATAAATACTTTGCACTAAGGCGCGTTCACGCAAACAAAATAGCCCGAACATAAAAGCTCGAGAACCGAAAACTCGAAAGCCAGTTTTGTATAAAAACATAGCAATTTATCCCTTCTGTTCACGCAAAAATTGTTTTTTTTTTCTTTTTGCATTTTTTAGCTTTTGTTTGTGTGAACGCGGCCTTATTTCTATAGGCGAAGCAGACTCGTTATGGCGAAAATACCGCAATTCAGAAACGTTTCTTCGACGTTAAAAACGTCAAATAGCACATGATAAAGCACGCGACTATTTAACGACGTCAAGCAACGCGTGGCCAAGTGGGTGTGACGAGGTTCTATGCTTTATGGGAAACAAACCATAAATATTCCTTTTGTCTTTGATGGCATCGAAATAAAAGCATCTTCAAGATTCATGAGTTTTTAGGTTAGAAGCTATTATTTTATATGAATACATCAGTAGCTTAGATTTTTTTTCTCAAACGGGTTGTTTATGGCATGAAATTTAATCGTCGCAAAATAAACCCTATGGTTTTTATGTTTTGAGCTTCAATTCTCATTAAGAGGCAACATCAATTTCTTAAAAAGATATTCAATGTTTATATATTCGAAACATTATATCTTTCGGGTAACATAATCGATAACTCGACCATTAATGTAGAACATTAATGGAAGATTGACATGTTGCTATTGTATTATCTGACTTTTTACTGAGATTAAAATGAAAACATTTTCATTGTGACTTGACAAAGCATTAAGATCACCACTTAGTCTTTAACTTCTTTTTGCAAATAGAGCGGTGTTGTTTCTTATGTTTTAGATGAACATTGTCGAGCAGTAATTGCAGTTGTAGCTGTAGTTGTTATGATGTTGTAGTTAAACAAAACTGCAAGTTCATTTTATAAATACAGAGTTTCGTATGAAGGTTGACAATGGGTGGTCATTTAAGCTTTCTTTATATTATAAAAGCTAAAGTAATGTTTCCTTATTATATTTTTTGTTTACATATTTTTTTTTAGATAAAGCATTATTTGATATGGTATATATGTCTAGCATGCTAGTCGAAAGCAAATTTCGAAACTGCTTCTCTTAAGTTATAATCACATGTCTACTTTACTACATATATATAGAAACGCTAGGATCGTGCAAGCACAGACTCTATTCTCATACATTTTGACTTATCTTTACGTAAATTGCCGACATACGTTGTCACTTAACACCTATTGATAAATGCCTCGCCGTATGAACGGGTATTTGGGGGAGAGGGTGGATTAAGAGAATAAAAGGCATAAATTATGAGTCTCTGATGACTTCTTCACAGAATCGTCACCTTTTATGGCCTTAATATATTTCTTAAATCCCACATAAATCACGTGGATTCTTAGCGCGTTATTACCCGCGATTCAAGGTAGACAGCGGTCTTTATTTCTACTAATGTGACAACCCTATTAGCGATAAAGCGTTAGAACGATGTTGCAATGTAAACGACGTCAACGATATATAGATGCTTAATCCTATAATGGTGTTTTGTTATAATATTTGTTATCAGGATGTATAAACCTTGTTTGGGTATGAAGAATATTACATCACAATAAAACGATTAGTCTACGACTTTTCATGATCATTAAACAGCGAAAGATGACGTCATTTGGACGTCGAAAATCAAAGCTGTTTACGTCGTGCAAAAATGCGCTGCTACGTGGGATGCAATGGTCTTTATTTATGTTAATGTGACATGTCACTATTCATTTAATAAATGTTGCCTTTTGACCCAGGTCAACTTAGAACGAGTCACTAAATGGTGAGTTGGATCGAGCGTAATCTATTTTTGTCAACAGGTCACGTTTATATTTCGAAATAATATTCTTAAATAAACAAGAAAATATAAATTTTGATGTGGCCATTAATTAATTTCCTCACGATGCATTCGAAACTATTGAACAAAAGAAGTACATATCCTGATAATTCTCATTATTTAATTTTACGGCTATGTTAGAAAAAAAACCACTATCAAGGGGCTTATGTAGAAACGGCTAACACCCTCTTAACATTAAAGAAAGAAAAAAAAACTACATACAATTGTTGTTGAATGTCATTGACAGGTATCAGATCTGGCGTGTAATTGAAAAGATAAGATGCTCTCAATGAAATTCATAAGTTGACTTTGATATCCTATATCCAGTCATGGTCATATATGTTACCCCAAGAACCCTTTCTGGGGGTAAGCGAATACGAACGTAATCGGGTTAAGAACAGGGAAGTTCAGTTGTGTTTCGAATGCGAGCAAAAACGGGTTAATGCGAGTGTTTGATTTCAACTGCGACAAGACCAGTATATATAAGAAAAAGAATCACTATTTCTAAAAACATATGCTTGAGAATTCGTTAAGATAAGCTCGGCTTGCTATCTCATTCTATCAAATAAGCACACTAATTTTAATAATCTAAAAATGCAATCAAACGACAATATGAATGTCCGGTCAATTTTTATGCAATGAGACTGCCTTTCAATATCATAAACATATAATAGATATACAATACCATATAGATTATCATCACATCTTCATATTAATTAACCATTTGACTTGGCGACAACAACCTCATTTCACGGTTGATTAGTCATGGTCAGAAAGCGTCTCGACAAATCAGAGGAGCAACAAAGTCACCCTTTGTACCCTCCACTCTCGGATGATATTTCAGCGTCACATATAGATTTCATCTTTTTGAAAACACGCCCCGTTCCGTTCGGTTAAAAAATATAGTCTAAATTCACCCTGAGAAAATGTATGGTTAACAGACGTTGAAACATGCTCGACGTTGAGGCAGCATTGTTTTTCGATCCCGTCTTCAACTCTTTGTAGCATATAAGAGCGTTTAGAGACACTGGTTAAGGATTTATAATTTTACCTTATTTTACTTGGTTTCGTTATACATGATGTTACACTGTGAACGTGCTTTCCCTACGTCATATTTCATGAATTCGTTATGACGAAGTGGTTCTTAAAATAGGTAAATAAGTGTAATGATTCTTAATCTGTCATAAAATACAGCATAGAAACGACGTCTCGATATTTGCGCGACGTCTCTTAAACATATTCAAACAAGTAGGGGTAAAAGAGGGTACCACCGTCCTCTTCAAATATTAGAACGATATCATTTCCTTTCGCGGTGAAACTCAATCCGAGTTGCGAAGGCCGCGTTTATATATGTATGCACAAAAACATTATATTTTCTGTATCTTCTAGACAATCTTAATATACCATGTGGGGACGCGGTATGAGGGTCAGATTCTCAAGAAAGGCGTGTATCGGTTAAGTTCATTTGTTATCGATATCTTATTTTTATTACCTTTTCAGAAAGGGAGGGGATACTAACTAAGATGCAATTTATTAATAATCATTTGTCAGGAGAAAATGGAGACGCGTGGAAAATATCAATTTAACAATTAGTAAAATTATAAACATTATATAAAAATGACCTGAATTGAATATAAACTGGTCTACAATATTATACAAAGCAAAAGTATATAAATTTGAGGTTATTTTCGGGTCAAACACCCTTTCCGTTCCATAACCGCAGGCTAGTCTCATCCCATCGAGAAAACGAATATGACGTTTCAAAACCAAACGATTATTATGCATACGAATCTTTTACTAGATAGGCGTCGATACCACGTCGTTAGCAATATTTAAAGGTCAGTTACAAATCAAACCAAACTATCAAAACAAATAATTTATGTGTGGTTTACGTATGTGTATCGTTTTCATACGCTTTCACACGTTACTATTTAACGGCGTCAAACATTTTTCGATGCGGGTTCTCAAACGTTTGGCCTTACATCACCCCATATCCTCTCACCCTACAACTCGTCGCTCCACCCCACCCTCATCCCTGGAGTTTCCCACTGTACAAGAGGGCCACTTAGGGAAACACCGTTCTCTCTAAGTAGCTTATGAATAGTCAGATTAAGCCACTTTACCAAAATGCAACAGATTATTGAAAAGATAAGCACAAAAAAGTATATCAAAATAAGGGAGGGTATGAATCGAAGTTTTATGTTTTTGACAGAACAGCAGTGTATGCAGGTGAACAGGTGAAAGCAAGAAATATTGACACTGTGTGTAAATTTTGTTGAAATAAGCTTTTTGCTTGATATATGTTGTTAATTTAATTTAAACAACGCATGTACGTATATGAATTTAAATTTATGATTTTAAATGTAATTCAATGGAACACCTGCATCCATGCGATGCAATAACTTCATATATTCATTTAAGGATTATCATACACACTCAGAATCAATATGCTTAATTTTATGGATTCCAAGAAAATAAATTTAACTTGAAAAGTGAAGCTTTATCAGTAATCGCATGACTTGTTTTTACTAAACTAACAAAAATACAATAAAGATAATCCATTACCAATTCCAAAATATATATTTTTTTAGACATTTTGGTATAAAACCCTTGCAGATAACGATAATCCCCATTATGGCGTATGTTAAGTTTGTTCGTAAGTTCAAATCAATTATATCGCGTATTCTAAAGCGAACATATAAATATAAATATCATCTAATTCATTACATTCAAACGATGATATAATATTTATCTGCTGATCTTCGTGCGCTAGCTAAGAACAGTAAAACACGATCGATTTTTTTTTTGTTTGAGCGGCCGCTTGCGGTCCATATTTTATTCTCTCATTTCATGTATGTATCTTGTAAATACATTTGATAATCATTATAGACAATGAAGTAAAATGGATAAACATATATTTACAATTAATTTCCATGGTTTCTTATAAAAAACATAAGCGATTATTTTATGACAATCTTGACACATAGTAGCTTGATTGAACATTTTTCAATATTATTTGTTTATACAAAACTTAAAAATTGACAAAAACGTAATGTGATAAGTATGTGTGATTATGGCCGCAGCGGGAGCTCGAATGACGCGAACATATAAATATAAATAACATTTTGTAGCTAATGTTGCAACTTGCTTTATATCAAAGCATTTACTTGCACGTTAGATCAATTATTACAGCATATTGTGCATGCTAAACAATTACATGAATCATATTTAGTGGAGGTTACATTTTGAATTTCACTGCTTTGACTCCTGTTTGATATGATATAAATACTATAATTAACGGCTTATTTTAGAATGAAATAGTCGCGTATGTGAAAATACCGTACGAAAATACCATATGGATTCGCTTTACCACACATTGTTGATAATTTTTAATTAGTTCATTATCATGAGTGAATACCGAAAGAATAATTCACTTTTATTTTACAGTTTCTAAACTAAAACCACCATATTTTAGAAGTGATTGCCAACCGAAATCTGACACTTCCGTTTTCGTCTATAACCGATTTCAGGGCTTGATACTACGATATTACGAACCTAATATTACAACCTAATTGTGTTTTCACGTTATAAACATGTGACGCAGGAAGGAGTGACGCATTTAGCATTTTCGATTTCCACTTCTGAACAAACTCAATACAATCCCAACCCCTCCATCTGAAATGAACTTGACATTTCATCAATTAAAAAAAAATAGTAGCCCCTCCCCTGTATGAAAATGACGGACACCGCCAACCCATCAATTTCGCACTGGATCCACACACACACTTATGACTTGTGTATCCTTGCTCCACTAGGCCTATAGCAACACCCCCCCCCCCCCCCCCCCCTTCG
>LQRL01161947.1:8619-28509 GCA_001703475.1 Hydroides elegans
TGTCACCAAAGTTCCATGGGTTCAATCTAGTCAACTTGGTCAATCTTTTTTTTTTTTGTCTCATAATACATTCTTTTAACTTAGACATCATATTTTTTTTTCAAAATGAAAATACATATCATTATGTTTTTTTTTTCACAGAAATTTGGGAATACATAAGCCGATTTCTTATAAAATTATCTACTTAATATGAAAACACAAACACATCTAAAACACATAGTTGATAGAATCAAGGAGATAAGAGGACAGCTAAGAATGTCACAAAAACGTAGGGATTAGCACATCAGGTCAAAAACCCGTTAATTACCCGAATTTATCCCGTATAAGTGAGTCTAATAGCTGGATAAAACTGTGAAAATCTTATGATATGAGTATCTGCTGTCACATGAAAGTGAGGGTGTCTTCATTAAGATGATATATGACAAAGGGGTTAGGTATTAAGTGGGCTTAAACTAAATAATAACACTTATTGCATGGGAGTAAAGTCTCTGACCGAATCCACCCCAAAAAGTCACCGGCCACATCGCGTCACTTTTGGAGACTTTATGGCCGGAAACTTTTTGGCCGGAGACTTTTTGGGCGGATACCACTCTAACCATATTCATATTCGATTTACATTTTTTTGTTTTGCGATTGTGTTTTTCTAATAAAAGTTAAATAATTTCTTCTGCTATAGCAGTAAGTTTTGAACAAGCAAATCCAAGATATATCACTTAAGTCACTAGTCGTTATAATGCTTAATCACACCATTTATTGGTTACACATATTGTGCACTGATCCCTTTTCTTTGATTACCTACTCGACCCCCTCTTATCATCGAGTGCTCTTCTCCATGTCTGGGAAAATGTCTTCAAATTGAACAAAATTTATTTCCGGTGATTTTGAGTGATGTGATTGGAATTCGATTAAAAGTCATATTTCAACTACAAAGGACAAGCAGTAATTTATTTATGATATCAAACGAGGAGGTCCGAATACGCGGAGTCTAAGATAAAGCATGAGCTGCATGATCACATTTTCTAAACACCTGAGCAAAGCTATAAATATATGAAATACTTGACCAAAATCGGTCCCAATCTTTTTCTTGAAAAGTTATATCTACCTTAGATATCAAAACCCATAAAAATCATGTTTCCTTAGCAATATATTTTATGTTATACATAAGCATAAACTATAGAATATAAATCAAATCATACTCAAAAGATGTCCGTAGCAATACTTATTTTCATCTGCCTGTTTTAACAGCATAATCATGCAACTGCGATTAACTGAAATCTTAACATGATATTTATAAAAAAAAAAACGTTCGGCTCTCTCCCTAGCTGTCCTTTTTATTACTATTAATCTTCATATTAAATATTTCATTGTTTATTCAGAAGCACCATGCTCTATTCTATCTCTGAACATGACATTAAGTGTGATTACAACCCTCTCTACACACACACGAAGGAGGGCCCTTCATCACACATCGAGTGGAAAACGGGCTCTCGACTTTTACAACACAAATTACATTAAAAAACCTGGCATTAATATGTATTATATGTTGTAGAGAAAGGATTATTATATGTTAAGAAGTGCGAGAGCCATTGTTTTAGATAGTCTACATTAATTTGAGATAACGTGTAGAGTTATCATTTTGGAAATGTAAGACTCAAAATTCTTTAATTGTTTGAAGTAGTGAGAATTAAAAAATCGGTATATTTTTAATAATAAACGTATATTTGTCACAATCTATATACTTTTTAATAAGTGTTTAATGCATCTAAATAAACTGAGCGGGGAACAAATCTTATAAGTCATACATAAAGGGAAAACACGAAAAACATTTAACATATACCGCGATATTGCATGTATAGTTGAATTCCATATTAAAAGGTAACCGCGGGGTTAATCAAACGGGGACCTTCAGGCATGCAATATTCATGATAATTACGGTGATTTATCATCCATTGCTGCCTCGCAAATTGGTTACATTGACAGTATTTCTAAAACGCGACTTGTCATTCTAGCGGACATTCTAGCCTATCATGTTCCACTCGCATAGATTAAAGATTAAACAGGCGATTGAAGATATTGTTGCGTTTTTGAAAAGGGGAGTTGTTACGTTAATACATGCCCTTAGGAATACTGCACCACAGGGTAGCAAATTGGTTATTCAGCCATTAATTTATGTTATATCTACGTTTTTGATAATTGCTCTAGTGTATGTGATAGATGGAATTAAGAATTGAAACGTATAACATATCTTTCATTGAATTCACAAGGGCCTTCTAAAACTGATGAATAAATGATGCACCAACGGATCACCAACATCAACTTATTAGTAACTTACTAGGTATATAGGTATATATTCTATTCACGCATTTATTATGAACAATCAATGAATTACGTCACCAACGTCCCATAGCAACCCTCCTTAGCAACGGGTCGATCATCCATCATTGCTAAGGTCGCCGCACCCGATATGACAACACTACACTGGTGCTTCAAGACCCCGAGTCGTACAATAGCCGTACCCTTGCTCTATCCCCAAAGCCAATCTACACTTTAGTGTCAAAATATACACGCGTTGGTTTTAATAGTTGCTAGAACTATAGGTTGAAAGGAGTATGTTTGAATATGTTTCGTGCAAACAAATCAAAACAACCGGCTCATATTTTACCATCTTATATATTGATAAATCTCCTTTTCGGAAGATCGGTTAAAATGTTATCGCAATGTGTATTAATTTTTGAGTGACTTTCAATCAATTATATTTTCAATAAATTCTATTTTTGCATCGGACCCAGACATAGAGTCAGTCAATTTTGCGTAGCGGTGGGGATGGTCGGACGCCAATTTATGGATGTCGTAGATGTACAGGTTGATAACGTAAATTTTCGGACATGAGTTCGTATTTTCAACATTTCATGCAAACTATTCTAAATACAATATTTGTATATCTTTATATTATAAGCACTGGCAAGAATATATTGTCAATGCTATGCATTGCACAAGGAACCTTTTAAATACCCGAGTCCTAAATGAGAGGAACCGCGACACTGCACTGATTGCCATCCATATGACAAGCCGTGAAATAAGTCCTTTCAGGAATTTTAATCGAATGTCAATTTTTTATTGAAACGCTATGTCTATTTCCTAAAAAGCAATTTCTATGATACATGCTTATATAATGCACAAATGAGATAATCGCATCTAAGGGTTGTATAGTGTGATAAGGTACATATATTTTTTTCTGAAAATGAAATTCAATGCTTGCATCCTAGAGGAAGACTGACAAATCAAAGAAACAGAAGACGTACATAGCTTATACCCATCAAATGATAACCCCACCCCCACCACCCCAAGTGTAGATTGTATACCATGCGGTTTCGGAGTAAAATGTTACTCGATTACCATACTTGGGATGGTTATTGAAAAAAATATATAAATACGCATGAGGGACTAAGTTCATATTATCTCAATATCACTCAGATAATTGATAATTATGACTTTCGGAAACTACTTTTCCGCCATATGCCCAGACAAAACCACTTATTTTGCACCAACGAATACTTAACTTATTAACCATTTATCTTTTTTATTAATCCGTAAACATAGCGAAAATTGCATTCGAAAATGCAATATGTGCAATAAGCTTAAGCGCGAAATAATTGCCTTATTGAATTTTTAAACCATGATAGATAATAATAATTATTATCATATTACCAACTATGGTATTACAATATTCCATTCGTTATTCTGAATTCTCTCAGTGGTGATTGATATTTGAAATTACATAAACATACGATGTTCATTTCAAGCGTGATCGCAATTAACCGTACAATTTGAAATCCGTATCAATTTTATTCTGTACTGATATTCCATAAATTGCCAATATTTTCGGATCAATCCCAATTATTTTGTTGACTGATCCATAATGAGGTATTTTACATCAACAATAGCTAAAATTACTGAAAATGACATAAATATCTAACGAGGATATAATTTTATTAACGCCATTGGCATATCAATTGATATCGAAATGTATATTTCATTCGTTATCTATTGAATCGTATCAAAGAAAACTTCTGATTCGATGAGACCTAATCATTTTTTATAATGTTGACTGATTTGTAAATAAAAGAGGCAAACATATAAAAACATGAACAAAATGTGTAAATTTCAAATTTAACAATTAGGGGATAATCTAATCTGCGTTTTATCTGGCATGAATAGACGCTCCAGCGTCAGGGGTATATCGCATTTCAACCGTCATATATAAAGTCTCGCGTACACGTTTAATCCTTATAACGTGATAAAGGATTATCCGACAGGGGCACAGTTATTTATCATTATTGGGCCTACACAATATCGTTGAATCCTATTTATGTAAATTTGTCTATGCATGGAAGCTCTGTTATTTTATTCTCTATGTTATTGTTTTTTTTTGTACGTGAAAATATGTTTTTATAGTTTACATAATCATACTATTCTTTATTTTATATTTTTTCTTGTCAATATCAATCCATTAAACAATCTTGCTTTCTCCTATTCTCTGTCTCTCTCTCTCCCTCCCTCTCTTAATCCCACTTCTAATCACTTTCCTCCCTTCCTTGTTGTTCACTTCTATTTTCATTTTGATATAGGCCTATATTCCAAACTGATAACCTAAACACCCGAGAATCTAACTTTTTTTCTAAGCAGCAGCCTGATACCGACATCCATCGTTATACATTTACACTCAGACTCGTGGAGCTGTCAACTCAGTGCAACAAAGAAATCACTCGGCTCTCCATCATCAGTATTCCTTGCTCATTACTTGTATATATTTTTTTTTGTAAATTACATACATCTTTCTCAAGGAAATTCGTGTCAATTAAGGAATCGGTTTGAACCATGGCTCTCAATGCCATTTAACCATGCAATAACCATGACATACAGGCGAAAATGTGGCATCTCTTTACACGGCGATCTCTTGAACTATTTAGCAATTATTGAAGTACACACTCTTAGATAAACAGTGCGATGAGTGTGAAATATGTGCGATCAAGAGATACTTTCATTTTTTTACTAAAGCGCCGTCTTCAAGAGTGATAAACTGTAAGGTTTTTGCTGTCCCTTTTTTTCCTTATATATGAATTCACCCAGACATCGCTTTGTCTTATGACAACTATTAGCTATTTGATATCGGAACCCATGGTGGGCGGATAAAAAAACTAATATCCACCTCACTATACCGTTATGTACCATTTGAACCATCCCCAAATATGATAAAGGTTTAGCCAATTATTAGCTGTTACGTTGGATACATAAAGGTCTGTGGGTGTGTATATCTAGACTGGTGCTAGGGCAATCGGTGGAGGGATGTAAACCAGCAAACATAGAACATAGACACCCGTAAATATGTCTCTATCTGCTTCCATTAGGAAAGTGAGCTCTTGATCTTACAAGTGTTAAGGCTGTACCACATTGAGTACGCATGCGAATTTCGCATGCGAACACCTCGTGCGAACGAATTTTACCTATACCATATTGCTGCGAATTTCGCACTGCGAACATTTAAAAGTATCTTGTATCTGTGATATTTCCCTTTTATTCATTCAATAAAAGAATATTTTTAAGGTTAATCTAAGATTATCTATTAAAAAATAACATGTCCAAAGTATACTCGAGGCCATAACTCGCATTGGAATCTTGAAAAACCAACTTCGTCAATATTCAATGTTATATATTAATTGCCCTTATTTTTTTCTACTCTAATTCTTATTTATCATTATTTTAACCTGTTTGTGTTAGATAATGTTCCAACTTTTAACTTAAAAGAGCTGTCATTCCGAGTCAGTTTCATGTACCATTTAACTTTCGAATTTCATCTGGAAACCGTGGGGTCAAGGATGCCCTAAATTGTATCACTGCAACATGTTCTTTCACTCAAAATGATATTAATATAAACATGACAACGGTTTACAAGAGCTGTAAGCTGTTAAATGTTGAACATGGGGACGCGTTTAGAATGTTTTCTTTCAATATAAAACATTTAATTGAAAATAAACTTAGTTATATAATTTCAACCAACGGTTTGACACTTATAATGAAGGTTTTTACTTCAAATTATGAACAATGAATGGATATAGGAAACAAAATTATATAATTTCATCACTCTAAATTCACATGAATAAGTATTGGATTTTAAAAGATTCGCATGCGAAATTTGCAGCAATGTAGTAACTCTGGTATAAAACAGTGTGATCCATTTTGTACGCAGCAAAAGATTCGCACAGAAAAATGGGTCCTGAGCGATCGAAAGATTCGCAGCGAAATTCGTCCGACGAAATTCGCAGCAATGTAGTAACCTCCATAAGATCACATGTGATCCATTTTTCTGTGCGTAATTCGAAGTACGCATTACGCTCAATATGGTATAGCCTTTAAAGATAAGTCGGATTGTTGGTTTATGTACGGCAGACGCGGCCCGATGGTGCCAGGAATGTGCAACCAACCAGTTCACATTATGGAATTACCTTATGTATGTAGGCATATAAATCACATCATAGAGAGTATGTATTTAATACACCATGATATCATGGTATTTTCATTGACAGACTTTGGTACACTCTTATTTTATTTTACTATTAAAACAGATGTTAGCATAAGGTATATTACTGTTACTATTAAAAAAAACATGTATGCTTTTTGGTTCTCTCAGTTTTTTTTTTAAAAAAAGTAACATTTTCACGGATTCCGTAAAAAGCTCCGAGCGTGGCCAACCCGCTTGAAAGTGCCTTGATCGTGACACATATCCAGGGAGTGCTCATACATTATTCATATTGCTGTTTCAATATACCAATATGTATAGCATTCTATGCTACCGAATCGGTTCGGGAATATTTCAGATTTGTATAAAATATATGGTAAATGAGAATGTTTAGATCTTAATGTGCATATGAGTAACGTAATAACTCTCTTTAGGCATCTGCTATTACTTTTTTATTTCAAATAGAGCTATCTCCTTTATTTCTTGTTTCGTTTTCTTTCTTACATGTATATGCAGCGTGTTGTATATGTTATGTGATATCCGATATTTTGATTACACACTATAAAACGTTTGCGTTTATAAAACACATGTTTTATCATCAATGTTCTTATAATTAACGGGGCTAAACGCTGCATAATAACCCGTAAAGCATAAAATAAAAGCATCACTAAATAACAAAAAATGAGTTGATTTTTCGCAGCGCGGCAAACGCAAATACATCATTCACATATTAATGCATTGACATTCGAAACGCAGTTCATCACGATATCTCCCCTTTCTGGCCTTTCCTATCATAATAGGGTGAACCGCCGACAATGCCATGTATTGCAAACAAGGGCGGTTTAACTCGCGTATATCTAATAATCTGTTCACCCCGATGACATTTCAGTGTTGCCCCAGAATGCATTTGGTCGGGTGGGTTACCGATCTGCATTGTTGCTGGGGGTAACAGGGTGATTGCTGTGAATACTATCCAAGTGCCAATCTATGCATCAATTGATCGAAAGAGTGATCGCGCGGATGTATAAAAGGGTTTGGAGAAAAAATGGGATGGCACGGTCCTTGATTTCTCCTTCACAAAATACATGTAATTGCATTTTTGTCGTAGTAAGGTTATACAAAGCTATGCATATTCTGGTCTAAAACGAGGTAGTTTAAATGATACAGTGAAGTTTAATACTGAATTCACCTATTTCATCTTCAAGTAATTAAGTATTTTACACATTTCACCCGATTCCTAACTCAGGTCCTCCTACACATTAGCAGATGACACAAGCTCCAAGCCCGCATAACGACACCGTGATTTATCTTGATTGATCAACCGGTTGTCATTTTTCATGTGCTTAAATCCCCCTGTCAATACCTTGTTTATGATATCAACGTTTCAAGTGTGAATATAAGTGTCTCTCCTCGACACTCATCTTCGATTAATCGCTCATAAGCTGTCATCGTTTCGATATAAGCCAGATATATATTCCTCTTTCATTTTTATGATACATCAAAGTGAGTTTACCGATTTTGCTTTATATTTACAATATAGCTCTTTCAACGAAATGTATATTCGATAATTCTAGAAATCTAGGTTTTGGCTACTGTTGAGACGGGGATAATTCTTTAGAGGCTAAAGATGTCTTAAAATGTATGTAATATTTTACATATTATCATCATTAAAAAGGTACCAAGTGGAATAATATGTAAGCGGTTCTAAATACACAATTTGATGAGCTGACTTGATTCTTCAGGACCGCGGAATGAATAACTTCCTTTGATCCAGTCTGATTGAGACTGAGTCTGGAATTCTTACTAGATATCCCCACACGATAGATCAATTCATATTCATGCCTTGCATATCAGATCTCCTTGTTATCATCAATTAATAAGGTTTTTTTTTACAGAATTCGGTATTTATATGAGGCATAGAATCTATATTCACCTCCCGCATCCATTCCATCAAACTTCTTTTGCTGTTGAAAACATGCATTATCTACTAGATACATGTACATCGATGCAAATTGACATTTGTTTTATTTTTAATCATGTTTATATACAACAAAAATCAATTGGCAGACAAATTTATCAAGTAAGACATAATGTTACGTGATGTGATAAATAATCGCTTTCCAGCTGAGGTTTGACGCAGACTGTAAATGGTACTTTGAGTTCATTAAATGTCATTTACATCTTACTAAAATGATTTCCTCCCATGAACATGAAGATAATCAATGCTGCAAAAAGTCACATTACATATTGAAAGTTAGGAGTAATAAATATACATTTAGAGTTTTTTGCATATTTATTTAGGCATTACACGCTGCAGATGTAAAGCACAAGTTAACAGGCGTGATTCATGGTATTCCCTTTTTATCAAGAAAAAGCAGTTTATGATTAAGTATAATTTATATGATTTGCCATAATGTTGTATGGCTAATAAACTATCTTAATTTACTGTCAATATTATTAAGCAGTAATCATATATTATAATTGTAGCGTAAGGTTGGACTATGTAAATTAACTTCTTCTGACCTTTGCGAAATGATGGAATAAATAGGCTATCTGCAAACATTGTCTATGCCCCCCATAAAACTGTTTATAATACAACTCTAATGCAGTCACATGAAGCTCATATTAAGCGCAAATGAATCGCCTTTGGCATTAAAATGAAACTGCAAATTCGTAAAACGAAAATCGTTGTAATGCACGTTTAATGGAATTGAAGCAAGGACAGGGCAAAATGCCTTTGGACTCATTCTGTTATTATCAAGAGATAAAATGTCGAATGAATATTACCAACCTACAGGTATATTTGTTCGGTAAGTTTCGATTGTAATCAAATGACATTTACATCGTTGTGCATAAAAACGATGCATAACTATTCGATCAGTTTCAAATGAAAAGCAATCGAAATATTAGACTAATTTAAATGGAAATTAACATTTTGACATTGAATGTAGCGGTAACATGACTGAGCCTCAATAGGTTCAACAACATTGAATCCGCCTTTATACAATCGTTGTTGGTTTCATCAATGTCTAGATGATTACCTACGTTTGCCTTATTAAAGTATTAGTTATTAGATATTTATTAGTTTTGTTATAGATTTTTTTTTGTTATAGATAAATTCAAATAATAAACATTAAAAAGGCAAATAATATATTCAAAAGTATCTCATTAATCCAGACTGACTCAGTATCCGCGTTTAATGAGGGGAATTGATACCATTCAATTAATTCAGTAACAATCACATCAAATGACAAACGCATCTTTCAACAAACCATAAGCTGTACAAAAATTACAGATATATAAGCCTATGGCGCACATGTGCGTTTTGCTTTGTTAAGGGTCTACCCTCCCCCTGTTTCATCACATTGATTAGAGAAGAGTATGTATTCGCTTCCTTTCACCTTTGTTCATCATGAGCCGTTATTTCGCATGCCATGGGTCGCAGAATTGTGGTCCTTATGCGAAGGACATGTTGCCCGTTGGAATCATGCAACAATGGCTTCAGGATTAGACTACCAACTTTTGGCAACAGCAACCTCAAGTTAGTGAGTTTGAATCATGATTTCTACAATCATGACGTCCAAACCACTTTTTAACGAGTCATATACATAATCAATCTAAATAACATAATGCAACATCATGTTGATTCGACCCAACATATATTGTCACAAAATGTTACAAATACCCCTCAACTACCAAGGTTACTCGATTCTGACCTGCTCTTTCTAAGCAAGCATGAGAGCAACCGCAATTTTGTGACAATGTCTTGCCAAACCTTGCAATCATGTAAACTTGCACGCTATGAGACAATGTTGTTGACATAAGCAGTTGGTTCCAGATCGCTGCCCCTGAAAAGGCCGAGCGCGCGGGCAAAGGGGGATCTGGTCCGAAAGCCACCTTTGGTCCAAACCAGGAAGAACAGAGAGTTTTATAATGATTTCTAATATCAAAGGCAAAATGACTCAGGGAAATACAGGTTACTGAGCTTTATGTCCATGTTGAGTTTATCATGATCGTATCACTGTTCGAAATCTATTGTACACAAGCAATGATATATTAAGATATGAAAATGACTTGATGATTACCACACCTTCGCGTACAATATTGAAATATTATCAAAACAAAAAATCACAAACACCTTTGGGTTTTTATAAGCTATCGATACAAAAACTAGGTTCATGTATTCAATCTATATAATAAAACCAAATGCGTATGCGATTCAATTTATTAGCACCTTTTTGAATTCGGAGACATAATTTAACATTCAGGTTTGTCTGATATATCAATTATTTGGACACTGAATGATCGTTTACGCGTTCCAGACGAAATCGTTATCTTATCTTTCATGTAATTTTTTCCATTTCGATTCTGGCCGATAACCATGTGATTTATCGTGACTCTTTATACCGATTGCAAAGGGTACAAATTAGCTAATGATATCACTGCATAACACGCAAAATCAACGTAAATAGATTTATAACCAATGCATATAGATTTCCGTTTTTTGCTAAATAGTCATTTATCATGGGAAATATTTTCTGTGTGTTTAACTGCATGTTTCTTTTCTACAAAGAAATGTATTTTATGTTCGTGATATTAGCATTCTTTACAGAAGATGATAATCAAATTGATATTTAAAATTCAAATATGAGGTGGTCGGTTCCATAATTATAAAATAACTCATATCGCAGATGTTTTCCCTTACAGGTAAATGAGGTCATGTTAAACTCAATTTATTTATTGGGAACAATATCAAATTCGATTATAAATTATTTCGCCATGAAAACATTGGTTACCGTCCACTGAACAAAATACATAACCTTTACGTCGTTTAAAATTTAAAATTAATTTATCATCACCATCATCACCATCATCATCATCACCATATCTATAAGCACATAATGTGACATTCTTATCATTGGATGTTCACATTGTTGACCCTCCGTCCCTCCCTCCCTAGGGCAAACTGGGCCCCATCTCATGTCCCTGGCATCCCAGGGTCACGGGTCATTTCTATTCACATACGGGTGCTCGTAAAAAGGCCAGCAATGCAAATATGGGGTGTACTACTGCATTGACATATCACCTTAAATTAAGTTAATATTGCAATTATAAGTGCCATGGCAGCCTTCATGTAAACTTGGTGTTTGTAAGCGAAATACAAATTAATTCTGTTATCATTGGTGAAGCTGCTTCAACAAATTAATCTAAGGTGATGTGTGTGTGTGATAATGGAGGACACATATAATTGTTTTTTTTTAGAGGGAATGTAGAAACATATTTGCGCAATTTCATATCTACACTTTTTTTTTCTTCAAAGCGATATACATGTAGCAAAACATGTGACATATCATCAAATGTAGAATTCTGACATCAGCCGGTTTAAGCCTTGGTCTTGATTAAAGAAAGAATGTCTTTATGGCTACATTTGTATAAGATTTCTGCCTCTAAATTCTGATTATTTATTTAATTTGAATGGAGCATTTCATTGCAGCTTTATTCGAAAACTAGGTCTACACATATGAATATCGGATTACCATATACGCAATTATGTTTATCTTAAAGTTATTGAAATAACTCTGTTTTTCGCACTTCTTTAATATAGTTTTTCTCTTAAATAACTAGAAAAAGCTGACAAATTTTACACCTGTGCGCATATGATTGATAATCATGCAAAGAGTTTCACCTGTAAAACACACAAATGTAAATATCTTTTCCTTTTGAGTCGCAAATGTAAATTCCTTATTTATGGACTCATTAATTAGTAAAACATATCAGCCTGTAATAGACCCATTTCAGCAGAAGTTTATATTCGCCAAGAAACTTTGCATTCGTGTCGCATGAAATAATGGCGGGACATAAAACAAGTCCCTTTTATAGACAAATGCCAGCGGGCCCCGTCTTTTTCTACGTAGTATTGAGACCCAACTTTTCATAATTAATCTTTCTAAAGTTTTAACGCGCTTTTCATTTTATACGCTTTATGACAATGGAGGTTTGTAACACTAAAGAAAATGCCTGGAAAAGAGACAAAACAGTACAAGTATCTTAAGTCAAGTTATTAAATCTGAACAAGAAAATGAAAGGAAATGCAAAGGTGAACGGTTGATTTTTACTTTAAAAAACATATAAAAGTAATTTAAGAACTTTACTTAAACTAACAGAATGGTTATATCATTTACTGTTACATATACATGATTGACATTTATCTGCCAAAACATATTCAAAGTCAAACTAAAAAAAAAAACGTTTCTGCATATCTATTGCATTTGGTCTGGATCAGAATAATTGAAGTAAAACTTCGACTCCCACTTGACAATATCTCGTCAGAATACATCCTCAACATGTTGATATCTTGCATATATCCATCTCGTCAATGCAAATTAGACTGTTTCTGATGTTATCAATTCCTCAATTTTAGTAAAGCAATGAAGGCATCTAACGTTTTAATACCATTGCTAACAATTTCAGCAAAAACTGGAAAACGTTAGCGCGCAACGTCAATACATAACGTTAACGTCGCTGGCGTCAATCACGTACGTTGCAATAACGTTACATCGCCGAAGATCCAAATGACGTATTGCACCCAGTGATAGGGGCGAAGTGTCTTATTGGTTCCACGCCTAGAAGAAAAGGCCGTATCCATGTTTTGATTCTTGAAAGAGCTATAAGGCTGCAGACTGAAATGACGTGTTTCTCGTTATCAGTTCTCCATTCGCAACCGACCCTCATCTTCCCCACATATTGCAGTCGGATCTCCCTGTTATCTTCTGTTCGCTCTCGGTTTTATCTTAACCGAGTGAGAAGCTTCAGACTGGTTCAGATATATTGGATTGCATATGGAACCCATTCAATCTATGGAAAAGGAAACATCTCAGAGAAAACAATAATCGAACGGACTCAATGAAGCGAGAAAAAAAAACAGAACAAAAATTAACTGCCATCAGTCTTTGCGATATATGCAAATGATCCAGAATGAAAACGATGCTAAAAAAAAATAACAAAAAAATGGATTTTAACAAACAATAAGAATACAAACAAAACATTTATAAAATGAAAACAACTGAAAAACCCATCGAAAAGGTCTCAAATTTCCTCTCCAGCTCGTGATGAGACTCTTGATTGATGCATTTATTCTCGATCGGATCCCGAAAATCCAGGAGGCTTCAGACCGTCTGTCATTCACCTCATCCATATTCATTTATGTGATGTTTGCCTTTTGCGGCCGCGGTCTGCGACGACGGAATTTTGTTTTGGTGGTGTATTTGGAAGCAGGTCAATGTATCATTGGAGGCATATAGTCTAATAAGTTATGGAAATATATATTTATAAGCGCAGAGTATATCGCATCGCAACTTTTTTGTCATAAGGTCCATGCATGTAGCTTAGTACATGAGCAATTATTTTAATTCAGTCATGACATATACATGTATATTGATGTAAAAACCATCGATACATGCATGTTTATGCTATGCAGCTATACATCTTTTAGTATTTGCCTTTTTCTAGACTGCAGCAAGATGATGAGAGACACATTCTTTGATTTTTATTTTGCTCTCTTGATTTTTTATTCCATGCGCCAATTGAATTTACCAATTCTTGAGTAGACCCTTTTCCTAGCCAATTCATTCATTTAAAGTCAAAGAAAACTTCGGATAATGAATGGAAACCTGTTTTGCTTACATGTTTTTTCTTCCTGTATCTAATGAATCCCTAAGTGGATGTTGGGCGATGTGTTTAGCAAGTGTTTTCTCCTGCCAGCCTAATCCTTTGAGCTAAACATAGACTCAGAGCAGAAAACCGTGAGAAAGTTGGAGCCGTTTCACCTGAGTTTCCAATTTAATTTTAAGAGTTTTCATTCTCCTTTAATTGAATTTAAACCGGACAGACATCTTGTACGTAAAACGAGTAAAAACTGAAATTTTGGTTTAACGAAAAAAGTATTTTACGATAGTGAGGGGTAAATTATTTTTGATCATTGCGCCAATCACGCTTCGATAACTTGAAGTCTTAATTTAAAATGAAGAGTCTTTAATTCAATCATATACTTTTTTATCACAGGCAACAGTAAATAAAATATGTAATGCATCCACTATTTTCTCTTTAGGATATCCCCTGATTTTCCAATAGAATATCCCATTTTTTGATGTGCGAGTCTATATAAACTCGACAAATTACATTTTCATGAGACAAAAGAGATAATAATTTTGCATTTCCTCTTTAAATGGAATGATCAAATCAAGTTTTTTTCCTCAAAAATGCAGGCTATACATATTTCTACAGAGATTGGAGCGTGTTCGAATTGCACTGTATAGCACACCTGTTGATTTTTCTTAAATGTGAATCAATTTAAATGCTTAAAGCAATGCGTTCGATTTTCACCGTTTCACCTTTACGCATTTGTACTAATTTTCAGCGAAACATTGTTGTAAACCAACCGTACAACCCTCCAGACTGGACCTAAAGGCGAGAATTGATGTAAAAGGAACACTCACTCCATCGGATCTTTTAATGAATAAAAACGTAATATAAATGTTCTGTAATAATTATATCATATATATTGTAGTCATAATTATAAAAGCTATATCAATACTACTGATTCACACACGTTCGAAACCAAAGCAAATTAGTTTCATGGAAAAAAATCTTAATTCAGAAAAATGAAAGTGTATCTGAATGAACGCATGTGTATGGTAGGGCTGAAATTAAAGAAGCCTTATAACATATCAAACGTAATAAGGTGCCAGAATGAACACGCTAATCATAGCAATTTTCTCACCACTTAAAAAGCACGTTTCATTGATGTTTTCGCACACTTTTATCATCTTCATGATACATAGCCCCTCCCAACAAATCATATTTCAAATGAGTGTACATTTGTATGATAGGGGCTTTTCAAAAATATGTTTCTTCTCTTTTTTTTCAAGCCTAATTATCGTATTCCGGTGACGTGTAATGTGGGATTTATTCTTTTTCTCTTCTTTTTATTTTTTTTATATATCCAATTAATCACGATCTGATTGCATGCAATGACTTTTTGATTGGATGTACATTTTGACACCGTGGAAACGTCTCGCCTTTTTGAAAAGGCATCGAAGATTTGCTAAATGTCGCCGTTACGTTGCATATTAACGCTGAAGTTGACTAACATATTATGCAACGCTTTCTGGCACAGAGGTAAAGCGGACTCATTTTAAAGAAGAGGCGGACGATATGAAGACGTAAATATGACGTCGTACTAGTATGACGAATGAAATTGTGAAAACAACCCTTAATACACAATATGATAGAGACGTCCATATCACCGTTCATTAAATGGCGCTGAAAAGGGTTTATGATGAGGAAAAACGGGTGTGTCTGTATCTGATATATACGAGAGGGTTGTCTTATAATTATCTATTTTAATAGTCTGTTATCTAACACTTAAAAACAAAAAGGCCCCACATGGTTAATTGGCATCTATATCGTTATTTAAAGACCCTGCGTGTAAAATATGTTAATCTAATGAACTCATAAAATCAGTTTTTTTTTCTAGTTTGAAAACACTGATGTATTTCCATGGCAGCACGGTATATCACATGGCCTCTATCATATGTTAAACAGATCATTTTGACGAAATTCAATGAACATTTTGATACAAATACACTATAGGAATCTTATTTCCTGAATGCAATGCACTCTTCACAATAAGCACACATGTTTTCCTCTTTCATTGATTTTCAATTGATTATTGAAATGGTAACACTTTCACTAAATGAGGAAATACAGTTATGAACAATAATGATTAATGATAGAAGCATCATGAATGGGGACGCAAAAGGTTATTATCTTATTGGGGCATCAGATCTGATAGAGTTCCTGCCCTCGTGCTTTGAATTTCAAAATAATTGATAATCACTAACGTGCATCACAGACTTGGTAAAGTAGCTTTGGTTTGATACGATTATATCATCCATATAAGCAATAATGTTTTAATGATTCTTGCAATAAACTATGAAAAGGAATCAGCATATTATATAGCGGCCGCATTTGTCCATTCGACCCTACATGATGAAACACTTCAAAACCGTACCCAATCGACCTTCAGTTTTGAACCCACAGAAATGCTGCTATAGCGTCACTATAAAATTATATTTTAAATGTGGTTTCATACATATGATATATTTCACTAATTGTTCCCGATACATCAATATAAAAATTCCGTCTACATAGGAAGTCTATTTAACTTTAAAGAGAGGACACTTACATAATAATAGCGTATGAAATCGCAACCCTTTACTTAAAATTCAGACATACACTGACGTTCGCCGTAAACACACGATGAAACTATGGCAAATATGCAGGGAATGACATCAGGGTAAAAATCATCATCGATATGTTATCTTTCTAGAATGCACTGATTTGGTCATCTATAAAATTGTACATTGTATATAAAATGGTTATGTGTCATCCCTTACTGTTTGCTGTATGCAAGTGACATCAGCCGAAAATATGCAATGGTTTGTGATACGTCAAATGACGGGTTTTATGTTTTCACTTAATTAGACCGATGACACCGGGATCGGATGCGCATACGTTGATGTTTAAAAAACAATATGCATACGCATTAGTATATACGCAATATATGGATACACATGTTTTTATATGGAGCCACCGCTAAATTATCTTTAAATCGCTTTTATAATATGAGACTCAAGTAGGCCGAATCGGTCTTCGATAGAGTTTAATCATTTAAAATATATCACCATAAAAAAATATCAATTCCAGACTCTTCCATAGCATATGCATATGCGACAGTTGTCATATGGATCAATGGAGTGGGAGTCGGGGTTCTCATGATGAGGAATTCCGCCACTCGACCAAATATAGACCACGTAATATGTTGACTCTTCATACATCATCCACAGTGTTATGATAACATACTTCACCTATTTAATATTTATAGCATTTTCTAGGCGCATTGTGTTGTACGTGTGCGCATTCCAATGAATTTGACATTGAATCGTATGTATATATCGGCTATGTAATTTATATGATATGGAAGAAAATCTGATATTATAGATGTCAAAGTGTTAAAGAAGAGCGGTCACTTTTATGATTCGTCGTATTCTTTGCCAGGTTTTTAGGCAGTTGTAATAGCAGATATAATTAAAAACTATGTAGACGGTGCCGTTTCTAACTTGGATTATATCTGAACTATTGTCACATGCGACTTATTATAATAAATGTGTATCGAAAGCATTTCAACCACCCTTTCTCTAACGGCAGACAAAGCCAAATCATAATATCTCATTAATACGACCCGGTCGCGTGGAAATACACACAATTATTAAATGCAGTTATCCGACTGTTACAGTTATGTTTGCAGTTTAATTCAATAACAAAGAATCACGAAAGCGTCATACAAGGGGGTGACAAAAAAAGCGACAAAAATATCCTCCTTACTCTCCTTTTCGATTGCATGAGAGCGAATTCATAAAGGGAAACGTAATCTTTAAGCACTGATGCTACACATTTTTTTGTTGGATAACATGTCTGATGGTTATATTCAGAAATAAAATGAAATCGAAAACTGTACAAACACTCGACTTATTATTATTCTACACAGACGACAGAAGTACGAGCATTAAGTGCGATCTCAGAAATAATATATGAAATTGAAATTAGCAAAAACGATAACATAAAAATATGGGTGGCCATTTCCCTTGTTGTGTTTTTGTCAATTATGATTGTGTATATAGATTCCCCGCCTCTTTATCTATATTTAACATAAATCAATCATATATCTGGGACTTATATGAACGTGCTTAAAATGAACTAATTTTTCTTCATATTCATGCTCATATAATAATAATAATATTTTTCGTTGGATGTATAGAATAAGACACATTTTAGCAAAATTCAACATGTGCATATCATAATCTAATTTCCATTTTATTGAATTAAGTCGTTTTTCTACTAAGATATCGTGAATTACTTTCGAGTATTTCAATAATCCAAAAACTTTTTTTGAATAAAGAAGGGCACCCCACGACCCATTTTTCAAAAAGTGGTTAAATCAAATTAAAACAACTTTTTGAAGACGAACAACAACAAAATACTCTTTTTTGGACAAAATTGTTTTGCAAAAAGGTGTTCCTTTTTTCCAAGCCAGCTGAGCTGTTTCTCCTTTTCTAGCCAGCTTGGAGCAGAAAAGGAACACCTTTTGCAAAAATTAAATTCTTGAATATAACTAAATCACCTATTGTGAAAGACGAATAACTGGTTATAAGACGATTGCGAGTAATTACAATTAATTTGCAATAAATTGTTTTCATAAATTATCAAAAATAAAGAAATTTATCAAAAAAGGTGTTCCTCAAACTGCAAAAATCTCAAAACTAGAAAGAATTTCCTCAAAATCTCCAAGCCAGCTGAGATTTGGTGGGGAACACCTTTTTTGAGGAACAGCTCGTGGGGTACTCTTCAATAAAGAACGTAGTGTGTATATAATAAAATTCTAGTGTTTGCCGCAATATTCAACACGCAATTCCATTCTCTTACAGCTTTTCAAAATTTTCGAAGCGTTTCAAGAATCCTCGTTGAGTGCATGTGTAACAAAATACAACCAAAAACATTCTAAATATGATATTGTATTCGAGAGTGAAAGGGTCGTGCGAGGGTTTAACAACTCACTGAATTTCGCTGATTTAAAGAAAACATACACAAGAATATATACCGTTGTACCACACACATTAATATAAGTTAGGTTTATTATGCAGTTATAACTGTATATTAGCTATGTTCAGTTACATTCTGTTACTGCCCATTTTCATCTCATTGCTTTCTATATTAAATTGAAATTATACTTAGTTATGTACCGTTATATATTGTATTGTTCTGCGTCATGTTGTTGTTGTTGTTTTTAGTTATAGAAACTGTATCATATTTATATTTATTACATTATCAAACATCAAAATAACTGCTTATTGAAAAGTTTGCATAGAAATAAGCTTGATAATATTTTTTAAGCAAATGCCCAAAAAAGTATTGGTTAAATACTTCTATATCTATAAAAATGTGTTGTCCATGTGAAACAGACAAAAGACATGTCGGTTAATTTTTGTCAGTTTCCGATGTCAATGACATAAGCACTTAGCTGAAGAAAATCGATGATGAATCCTTCTTGTCCTTCTACGATTATAATCATGAATTCGATTTAAACTGTGATATGTTTTATCTTAAAAAAACGCGTAGTTTTTTTCATGCAAGAATCTCCATAGATGCTCCTCTTAAAAAAAAACATCAATTAACAAAATCTCAAAAATTACTTCAAGTTGGAGAATTCGAAGAACGGTTCGATTAACAATATTTCTATTTCATCAAACAATTCG
>LQRL01161947.1:30091-42072 GCA_001703475.1 Hydroides elegans
CTGATCTTGAAAACTTGCAGCATTACAACTACCTTCAATTATGTGCTTACAAGGTAAGTTACAACGATATACTATATATGTATGACTTAATTCGAAACGCGAGTCTTCAGGGCACCTCGATCTGACTGTATTCGCCACATTTGCGCATAAACTTGACAAATTAAACTTAAAACTTGTGCGATTCTGAAAACAATAAAAACTAACGTGATGATAACATGATCGGTATCATCCTGTTATACACGGCCCAACTTCAACGGCTCGTAGAAGTTGGTCTTTTCACTAGGTCAAGTCAATCAAAACCCATATTTCAAAATTTATCAATGGACAAAGTAAGTAGGATTTCAAAGCTGTTTTTTATTGGTCAAACAAATCACAGCATGTAGTCTCGGTCTGATCGAAATGGTGCATTTACTGCCAAGGCCTATATACGAGAGTTGAGAGTCACAGGGTACAGGATGGATCGGTATGGGTAGAGTAAGCTCCAATCATGCACGAACTGTCAAAGCGATTATCATTTACCTTCTATTCACCTTATCCGTTTAGGTACAATGCAATCCTTTGATATAAGTTTTTATATAATTATAAATATTTAATTGTTAGGCCCCAACCCAAAAGGTTAGGGGCCTATAGGTTTGGGGTGTCCGTCCGGCTGTCTGTCTGTCTGTCTGTCTGTCCGTCATACTTTTTTGTACGGGCTAGAACTTTTGAACGGAATGTCATAGAGACTTGGTTATAGGCCCAAATGAAAGGTCTTGATCCGTAGATGTGCCTTTTGACCATTTCGGTCAAAACACCCTACCGGAAGTTGACAAATTGGCCAAAATAGCCAAAAATAGCGGTTTTCAAGACTTGAGCTTGTACGGGCTAGAACCTTTGAACGAAAGGTCATAGGGACTTGGTTATAGGCTCAAATGAAAGGTCTTGGTCCGTAGATGTGCCTTTTGACCATTTCGGTCAAAAAAACTCTACCGGAAGTTGTCAAATTGGCCACAATAGCCAAAAATAGCGGTTTTCAAGACTTGAGCTTGTACGGGCTAGAACTTTTAAACAGAAGGTCATAGAAACTTGGTTATAGGCTCAAATGAAAGGTCTTGGTCCGTAGATGTGCCTTTTGGCCATCTAGGTCAAACATACCCGACCAGAAGTTGTCAAATTGGCCAAAAATAGCGGTTTTTTGTAGAAAATATATATAAAATCTGCAAAAAAAACCATACCCCTTCGAGTTTGGGGGCGTTGGGGCCTGTTCGTGTTCACTGAATACTTGTTAATCAATCAAAACAACTCAAATTTATGGTTTTTTTTAAATATGATATCGAAATATATGAATTATATGAAGCCAGGTTTAATTTTGCTTTCATGATAATGCAAGATTTTTGTCTTGGTAGCTTGAAAAGTATGAGGATGCAGTTGCTGCGGCCTATACCTTCCATATGGCCAACCGAGATCATGAAATCATGCAAGACAACATCGACTATTACCGTTTAGTGCCGGAGGTGGATGATAGCTTTTTTGTCGATTTGGAAAAGAAACGCTACCAGGTATGACGGCTTGAGCTTTAATGTGTCCATTTGCTTCTGTTTTAACGAACCTATTAGCCCCATTGCGTTGTTCATTGATAGATTAGGCTCATCGTATCACGATATATACATGTATATGAATTTCGCAATGTCGGATTGACTTTTATGCGAAAAATAAAGGTGTATTTATAAAAGGACACAATGCTTCTTTAAGTAAATGAGCATCCTATAACAATGTAATTTGCCAAAAGTCCTTTTGATCCGATCAATCGTAATACAATGTACACCCTACTATGAAATATTATACTGGACGCGTAGGATTTGCAGCTTCTTTCTTACTGATAATGTAGCCACCATCCCCTCCCCCCTCCATTTTGCGTATCATCAGTATCACATTTAATTTATATATCAATAATTATCAGTTATTCATGTACAACGTGATTTTAATTTTCGTCCCCCACGAATAGATAACGTATGACAAGGGCGTGCGTCTCTACAACAACGACCAGTACCTGCTTGTGACCGTAGAAATGGAACTGGCTCTCACTCAGTTCTACACCGAGGCGGAACAATGTCGTCTGCTCTGCGAAGATCCCCATGACCACGAGAGCTTTCCGCAGTTGACGAATGCGGTCGCGGGTAACAAAAGGCTAATTTACGCACCTGCGATTGTAGGGATCGATGAACATATATGTCATGTGTATTGATTTTGATATACAGTACATTGATTATGAGCTCTAATGGATATCTTAGTAGACTCTCGTGAGTCGGAACTCGTCGGGAACGTCAATAATATTTCCGATTAACCGATAGATCATATTAACACTGTTTCTATTAACAAGAGACTACTCTAAAACTCATCTTGATAATACGAACAATTGTTTTCCGAAAGTGAAGTGCAGTCTTCTGTATCATTGCAAGGAATATATTTTAAATGAAAAAGGGGAAACATATCGCTTCATTGAAAGAAAACAAGCTGTGTCACTGTCCCCCACTGTACTTTATGTTTGTAGACCACTAATTGCCGCCTTCCGAAACACTGTGACCAATAGGTTTTGAATAAAAAAGAACATGCACTGTATATTTTTTCAAAATAACAAATTAATATATAACATTACTTGAAAACACCAAGTTGTATCCTGTATGTTTATCTTTGCAGACCACTGGGTGTCGTCAATGAAGTGTCGCCAGCGCTGCGAACTGAGCATGAGCACATACGAGGGAGAGTACGTGCCTCGCATGCTCGCCGAGATCTACAACTACCTGCAGTTCTCCTACTATAAGAGTGAGAATTCCATTTTTTATATGTTCCTTTTCCCCAATTTGTTTTTTAGTGTTTGATAGATAAAGGTAACAATGGTATTTAGTCATGTTATAAAACAGTATATTTGATAAAAAGTGACTTAATATATTGTGATATAATGTAGGCCGTAGTTATTATCCCCCGTGAAACGGAGGGATATGGGGTTGAGCGTGTCTGTCCGTCTGTCCGTCTGTCTGTCTGTCCGTCCGTCCGTCCGTCCCCTTGACATAGGGTAGTTTGTGCACGCGAGATTGGAATGAAGAAATTGAGCTAGAGCTTTCAAATTTTATACACGTATAAACCAATGTCTGAAGTTGTGCCTCGTTAAGGTTTCATCTCGATCGATTGAAAATTGTCGATTCGTGAGCACTTTAAAAATGGCAGATTTTTTACTTTTTTCAGATGCCAAGCACTTTGTGCACGCGAGTTTGGTATGAAGGAATTGAGCTAGAGCTTTCAAATTTGATACACGTATAAACAAATGTCTGAAGTTGTGCTTCGTCACGGTTTCATCTCGATCGGTTGAAAATTGTCGATTCTGGAGCCTTTGAAAAATGGCGAACATTTCATATTCAGATGAGGAAATGTGGGTGATAATATAAGATGTTATTCATTAAATATTTGTGTATGCGGAAGAAAGTCACTTTTTGCCCTGGCTTTGCGATTTGCGAAGCAAGAATTCAATGTATTCATAGTTTCATGTCGGTCCGTCTAGAATTTTCTTCAATGATGGAATAGGCCTAAGCTGTGGATGAATTAAGCTAGAGCTCTACTTTACAATACAGCCAAATATTTAAGTTGTGCCTCGTGAGGGTTTTATGTCGATCGACCACAAATATTCGCAATGACAGAATCTATTGATAAAATCAAGCTGGAGCTCGTCGAGTTTGACCGATAAAAAAATGTTGAAATTATGGCCGTCTGAACATATAGCATAGATAATGATTGTTCGTGTATCGTGATGTTGTGAGGACTGCGTTGTGAAGACGAATATTTAATAAAACAGTGTGATGACAACGTTGTGAGAATGACGTTGTGAGAAAGACATTGTGAGAAAGTCGTTGTTAGAAAGATGTGAGAAAGACGTTGTGGGAAAGGCGTTGTGAGAAATACGTTGTTGAAAAGACGTTGTGGGAAAGACGTTGTAAGAAAGTTTTTGTGAGAAAGACGTTGTGAGAAAGACATTGTGAGATAGATATTGTGGGAAAGACATTGTGAGAAAGTGGTTGCGAGAAAGACGCTGTGGGAAAGACGTTGTGAGAGAGATGTTGTGAGAAAAACGTTGTAAAAAGACATTGGCAGAAAGACTTTGTGAGAAAAACGTTGTAAAAAGACATTGGCAGAAAGACATTGGCAGAAAGACGTTGTGAGAAAGACGTTGTTGGAAAAACGTTGCAAGAAAGAAATTGTGAGAAAGTCGTTATGAGAAAGACGTTGTGAGATAGAGGTTGTAGGAAAAACGTAAGGACAAAAAAATATTACTTTCTATTTCTAATTGACATTGTAGTATAAATAAAGAATATATATTGCATAGGCTTGGGGCTTTGCATCTGATGCCTTTGTTTTTCCAATGCTGACCATGCTAAATTAAATAATTATTGACAGTTCACGGGGGATCGAAGGCCTTTAGCCTCTAGTTAATGTATATTGCAAGCACGACCTGGTCCTACGTTAAAGGCCCCAGTCCAAAGGTTAAGGGCCTATAGATTCGGGTTGTCCGTCTAGTTGTACGTTCGTCTGTCGGTCATTGCTTTCTGCTAAATGTTAGGAATTTTGGACCAAGGATTGAAGATACGTTGCGAAAAAAGCGTGAGCATGTACGGGCTATCGTTTTGAGCCATGGCCACTTCGCACTACTCAAGAAAGACTGATAGGTTTATTCGTCTATAAAATGTTTGATAAATCATATTTATTTTATAATCTTGTTAAATCATTTTTTTTATATAAATGACATATCTGCGTTTCCTATCAATCTTGAAACTAATGATATAGCCGCTCAGTTACAATTTCCCAGAATGATCAGAACCCTTCACATTTGACATTTGTTAGGTAATCCCTTGAACTTTATATCCCACTAATGATGTTGATTTTTCTAAACGCTCTCATTTGTTTTGCATTTGAAATGCATAACTTTCGCTGTCAATGGGAAATGTAACATTTCGTTGAATGTTACAATACGTTAGCAAAATGTGGTCCAGAAATTCAAGCCCTTCCATTATGCATTTGGACATATGACCCGGCTCATAAAGTGAATCAATTAATTGTATTTTGATAGTTTGAACTTTTTTTGAGATGTCGCAGTAACAAGACCTCTGCTTAAGGATCCGTGCCTTCTCTGAATTTTACTGTCTCTGATATTTTTTTTCTTTAGTTTGAACATTATATGGCGACATTTAGTTGATTCTATCTATCTGAGTATTGACCGATTTAAGAGCCATTATCCATTGATTATTTCACAAGGAAAAAAACATTGACAGCATTGGGATATGGAAATCGACATTCAAACAACGTCCGACATTTTAACAAGTAATCTTGTTTATCAAATATTATGTTAATATTTTTTATCACTCCTTGGTATCCCATTAGCAGAAACCGAAGAAACCATGATAGTGCGATGATCGGTCTTCATGGTTGGATACGCCGATTGAGAGGACATTTTTTTTATAAATCATAAAATGGAAACTTATTTATTTGAAAAATATCAAAAATAAATATTCAGTTTCATTCTTACAATCTTAATTTTAAAAGAAAACTGGATACCTTTTATGAAATACCTTATTAGTATCTTGTACATTAATTTTCATTATGAAACTATTCCAAACAACCTTACCCGTTTCCTCTTAAACCGAAACATGCCAAAAAACACAGTTTCAGATATTATACATTCACCTAATTATTTGCTACTTGAGCTTGAATAGAAAATATAGAAATTCGGTGGCACCGTCTATTCACTGCAAAGCAATGGAGCTTGAACGACGTCTCATTTCATAATCGCGATTTCCAATGGTAATCCTTTGTGACCCAAGCAGCCCTCCATCTGAGATGGAATGTCTGGTAGTTTTAAGAATTTGAAGGGTTCACTATATTTATTGTGATAAGTGCTATAAGTGATATAATGAAGCTTAAAATCTATTGACTTTATTGAGTAACCGTATTTTACACAGAGCCCTTCATAGCTTACAAAAGCTAAACAACAATATAATAATAATAATAATCCCAAATATAAGATTGCGTGCAAGTGTCGAGTTCTCAAATTCATCAAGACAGCACTTTTTTTCGTGCGCTCTGAAATTGCAACCTGTTATAACATGGGCCCCTCGAGTCGCCTTAAGTATGGGGTTTAGGACTAAAGTGAGCCGTGGATTAACGGCTAATTTAGTGGTTCGCTTTTAAATGCTATAATCATCCAGTCAACTGTGTCGGGGCATATGCGTGATATTGTGATTATAAAGAAAATGGGATTTTCGATTTCTGTACTCAATGCACTTGTTGATTGCCTGCTATTAGGCTGGCGTGATTATTGGTGATTTTGTATTAAGCTTATTGCTGTTTTCTAATACAGCCCTTGTTGCATTTGAGATATATTCCTCCCATTGGTCGCGTTTTCAGGAAATCCAACTTTTGATTTTTCTGTACTTGCAGGGAAAAATTATGTATCGGGCTATTTATAATTTTGTTTATATATCATCAAGATACCGTCCAGCCCATCCTTTGTCGTGTTTAATTGTAAGTTTTGGATTAAGCTGGACATCATTTTTTTTATTCGGACATTCATATCTTTCGTTGGTCATATAGCACTCGCTGTAAATTTCTAAATGAAAGCATTTCATGCGAATTCCATTGCGGTGTTGACCTGTAGTCCTTATTTAGGATTTACGCGACATAATATGACACTCAAGCATACAGAGTCTGTGACCTATTATGGTTATTTATGCATCATGAAATATTTCAGGAACATAACAGGTCAGCAGTGAATAGAGCATTTGTTTACATGGCTGTAGCGGTCGCATCATATGTGTCCTTATTGGGGTAAACCAGAGGTGAACAGCGCCATAAAGCGGCTCTTTATAGTACGAATTTTAATAAAACCAAGTCCATTTACACGTTCAGTTTATGAGGCCTACGGTATCATAAAAGGAAACGATCGGCGATTCTCTCCGACTTAATAGCGGTGTCGTTCAATGTGCGTTATAATTGAATGGGCGTCAGACACACAAAATGTTACTGTTATAAAATCCGAAGGCTCAATGGTGGAAGTCGTCTCACCCCCGTGCAAGCGATATTGTAAGAAATGTGAGGGGAGTGTGTTTCCTTTTGTGCAAAGGAACACACTGAGACATGATAAAAGCATTGAATTTTGGTTCAAAAGACGCCGTGTTTTTATTGTGTGCCGATTTGTCTTTTTTTATGTCTTGTATCTTGTCAAAGCGAAGCAGCTAATTGAATCCTCTCCGTCACTGAAAGATGGCGCTTTTTCTGTTATTATCGCTCACTTCACGTTCGGGTCAATGTCATGGACTTCAATCGGGGTTCATTTTAAAGCTTTACTTAAAAGTCAATTTTATTGTTTTCCATTATCATTTTGTATGAATACATTGACCATAATACATGGTGGATGTTAAGTAAAATTGATAGATCGAGTTAATCTTATTGAATTGTTTACATATTCCAAAAGTCTGTCTGATCACCATGCTTGTTTTAAAGTAGGAGCCCTAAAAGTCGACAACGAAATTCAACACGATACAGATTTTAAGAATTTGATCTATTTAATTAGGTTTATTGCTCGAAATAAGATTATTACAGTGAGACACGTGATCATATATCTGAGAAGATATTATTTCTGATATGAGAACGCGTATTAACCAATCATAACACCGAATATAAGCTTCATATACATAAATCTTAATTTCCCGATAAGGCTTGCACTTTTTGTACACAAACGAAATAAAGAACGAAAGCGGTAGTGTTAATTGCGTGCACCAACCCTACACCTCGAAGCCATATTGTTTCTGCACCCGCTCGTTACACAGTCGCAGCCAGACACTTATTGAGACATAGTCGAACACCTTTTGACTATAGAAGATGAAAAGGGGAATGTCGCGAAAGGTGTCGATAGCATTCTTTATTGGTTTGGACTTTTTATTTTCGCGCATTTTTTCAATTATCGCGCATTTTTATTTTCGCGCTTTATTTTATTGTCGCGCCGCTGCTGCCCCGCACTTAATGACTTGAGACTTTGCGTGTGAAAGGTGTGATCGAAACGCCAGATTTTTGTATGTTTCGGGACACGAAAAGGACTGGTGATTGCTTTTGAGTGGTGTCACTAAGCTCTAATCAGACACCTTCTAATTGGGCAGTAAAACCATATAACGGGGTGTCGACGGCTTATCATGAAATTATGCCACTGAATTATTCTATATCGCCTCTTTGATACGGAGTTGTGTGATAGGCAGGACAAATCAGTTAATCAGACTCTAGTCAAGCTATATTTTTTGCATGAAATCTTAGAAATTTTGGCGCATTGTTAGCTATTTTCTTCAATGTACTGGATTTATTCGCCTTATTTTGTGAAACACCATCTATGAAGTCAAGGAAACAAATTTACTTACTTTCAAACAAAATATTATTTGCTATAACTTTTGCTTCAAACACCTTTCTTGTCTTGCGAACATAAAACACAGTTTATAAATGCAATCACTTAATTTGGGTATGAAAATTAGATTTACAAATATATTGCCTCATTTAAATTATGTTTTATGCCTAAAATGCACTAAAAGAATACAAATTATCTTTTTCACACATCTTTCGTAAAATGATGTCATTTTTCAAACGCTTGCTTACAATGGTAATAATAAATAGTTCGCAAACGGCCACCATATATTGGCATTAAAAATCCCGAGTTTATGTTCATAATTATGGTATAATTAAGCTATATGGGAGGACGACATTTCTTTCTCGCGACGAAATATTATTCTGCACTTTATGATATCGCAGTAAAATAATTCTCGTCTACAAGATAATTTTCAATTTTTCACCACAGCTATAAATTATCAGTAGAAATCTGTAACAATTTTCAATTGAAGCTTTTGATCTCTTTCTCAATTTTTTGTTGATTTCAATTTGCGTCTCGGAGTTGAAAGGGTTCGAGTCGTAAATTTTATGGGTAAGACCATTACGACGCTTTGGTCCTATCATGCGAGGGTTTTTCCCGACGAAGGGCTTGGTCATATTTGCATCATTGCTATGTGAATAATATACATATTTATATACGAAGATGCATAATACTCGGTTTACATTTCGTGGCCGATTGAAATTAGTTTGCATTATTATATTAAGTAATATTATTTGAATTATTAAGGAAAAATAGCTCCCAGTGATAAAGCAAACCTACCATCCCTGATCGTCACTGGTCCCTGCTCAACATCGAGGATGCTAAAACGTTGTTTTATAATGATGTTAACTGTATTATATCTAAATCTAAATAGGTTTTTAGAAAAAAAAAAGAATATTCCCTGCAGATAATACGATGAAACTCACAATCTGTGATGTCGCTATGAACAGTGCATGTACCCCTCGTCATAATAGTTTCTCGAACTCATTAGAAATGTGAAAAGATAAACAAAATTCAAATTCCATTTAGCTGACATGACATTATTTTTCAATAATGTAAATGAACCAGTGATGTGTTTGCGTTCGTTATTTCATAATGAATGAACTTATAAATAACTTTTTTAGTAAGTTCATGCCAATTTCGTTAAAAATGCGAAACGTTGAGTTTTTTAACCCCAGTAAGATAAATAGAATTGGTTACAGATTTTCGTGTATGATAAAACTTATTGTTGTATTGTAAACATCATTATATTTATGAAGCACTCAGGTGCATCTGTAACATCCTTACGTGCAAAGCTTAATTCAATAATAAAAGATTGTTTTACTCTTTTAAAGGGTTTCTAATAGATAGTTTACATATATTAAAAGTGTTCTTTATTGAATATACCAGTGTGCAATCCACATGTTTGAAAGTCTCATTTGAAAGATAGATTGTATCTAATGTGATGAACTAACGAAAAAAAAAAAAGAAAAAAAATGCAATCCCATAAAAGAACTATCGCATGTTTGTTCTAATTGCGAGTAATTAACTTCCAGATCTTACGTTAAAAAAATCACATAAATCTCTGCCAGAACAACAAAGATTCGATGTTTTTGAATCAAACGCTAGTTTGAGCTTTTGTTTAGGAGACAGTAAATATTAATTATCCGCGTCAATTTCGCTCGGGTCTCTATAATTTAACGTGATACCGATCAGTAAATTCACTTTGATAAATGCAACATTTCAAACAAAAAAGGGTGGCGTGCGGGTTAGTCTTTGAAAGTCATTGATTTTTTAACTGTCAAGTTCTCTGATAATATACTGTATTTAATCTTGAATTGAAGCGAAATGAATTAAATTAACTAAAAAATATATGCTCAAATGTTCAAATTCCAATGTCGTGTTCAAATCACAATAACATTAAGAAAAATTATTGTAAAAGTCACTTAGTTGTATTTTTTAACTATTCCGCATTGTTTAAGATAGTTTTCAGCATCTTTCTTATTTTTTGCTGGTAAACTATTTTAATTAAAAAAAAAATGGAATGGAATGTCATATGTAAACGGCTATATGTTTTAACAAAATAGCCGTCCATGACAATGGAATACCTAAATAGGAAGCATCATTCATATAATGGACACATTAATACCTTATAATCAATGCAAAGTAGCTTTTCATCACCCCTTACATTTTTAGTCACTGTGAAATGCGACAAATTCTAATCCCTTAAACGGGACATTATTGTCCGCTGAAGTATCACTTTTCATTCCCCTGCGCGGTCCCTAAAGGAAAAAATGAGAAAAAGGAAAATTGCGAAGAAGAGAGCGAGATAACAGGAAGGCTTAAAGGATTAAGCCCTCTTTTTAGGTCTCGTGTAATGTTGGTCAGTAAATGGGTCCTACCCCCACCCCCTACTTTTTTCCCGTACTTTGACCAGCGGGTATGCTTTGAATTTCGGGTTTAGCCAAACTTTATCGCTATATTTATAGCATTTAATTAAAAGAAGACGAAGGGATTAAATATGACTCACTCGGACAATTAAGATCAACGCTCACACACATTAAGAATGTGTCTTTTTATACTTCAAAGAAATCAAAGAACTGATGTGCCGACCCTTTTGTGTTTTGGTTTTATATCATATTTTTGGTGGTCCTTTACGTTTTCAGTTCTGGTCAGATAAATATGCATTTCTTCTAGAAATTTACGCCGAATGATATTTTTTCTGAGTTCGCATACTTGCCGAATTTTTCGTATATCTCGATAAATGGTCTTCGACCAAATTCCACGAATCGCATGATGGTGTAACTCATTCTCAAATATTCCCCAAGACATTAACATTTGAAACGCCTATCAACATTAGGGTCTACGACATGCATTGTTTAGAAGCACCGAGCTTATAAAATTGCGTTCGAAATTATTTTTTGAGGAATTAAATATCATTTTTAATCTCGTATGTTCGAGGGCGCGCGGTTTAAAAATAGCACATGTCTACGTCCGTTGAAATAGTAAACTTTTTTTGTGACAAATATATCTACTACTTATACAGGAACGAATATAATGTAGCTTTCTAGGCTCGTATTGTATTTTGCTTGGGTGATGGAATTTCGATACATAAATGACGTCATTTGACATTGCGTCTATAGTCGTTTATTTTTGAGACTCACATTTGCGTAGATATCTGTTTCTCATCGCTAACATTTCATACGCTTTGAGAGTGGTTCATACTGATCCCCGGTTCAAATGTTCCGTGCGATATTTCGAAGTATTTAGAACTACATGTATTCGCTAATGCATCAGTTTACGGTATTTTCCATTCAAAAGCTAGCTAACCTGAATTTCAATTTTAATTGAAGAAATAATCAATGCTACATGTAAAGGTTAATTAAGCAAAATGGGAAGTTAACTGATATAGGAAGCATAGAACGATTATTATTAAATCTTTGTGTGAGCTAACATCATGCCGAAATAAAATATTGGCAATTGCTACAAATTCAATCAAATCAATTAAAATACAGGATAAATTGAGACTATATGTTTCTTACGTTGATATTTTTACTTTGAGTTTTTGTTC
>LQRL01161948.1:6177-19528 GCA_001703475.1 Hydroides elegans
TACACTCTTTTCTCCTATGTTTCAGACAGTCACGCTTCAAGGGGAGGTCGCGTGGTAACAATAAAGGAAAGGGGCGCCGCTAGGGCCGTGCCCCAGGGGACACATGAGGAACGCTGACCCCAAGCCCACGTCGCCAGGTCTTCACGTCATCGCGGGACTTTCGCTTTCGTCCGCGTCTCGACACCTCCTCACTGGTGAGGAGGACCACCTGGGCGGCGTTCCATCTGAGCTTGCGTCTTTCCGATAGACTTTGGGGGTATACCGTAGCGCTTCGCTATCTTCGGGGTCTTTTAACGTGCGCCATTGTATACTATGTTTTCCACATACCACCTCTGTCGACGTGAGCGCACAGCCGGGCAGTTGGTGTCTTTAATGTACTTGAACTTTATTGTATGCGCTGGAACGCGGTGCTTGCACTGCGTTCCCCGACTATAATCGTGTCTTATTTAAGGGTCGCAGGTTGGGACAGACCATGTGGGACTGCTCCATCCTTTGTATATACAATTTTCGATAACTATCAGGTCGCCTTTATTAAGTTATGATGTCATTATGCGCTCTTACATTACAGCACTGCGTTTCATTAATGTACTGCATGAGACTATTGTACACGCTCAATACATTGGGGACGTTCTTCGTGATTTGTTCTGTTGATTTGTTACTGAACGTCATGTATATTCCGATTAGTCACGGACTTGGTTGTATATATTTATCATTAATAACTTATTCTATTTATTATGTATATTGTTAAGCAACCGTGATACTTAATTTATTTTGTTGATATATTGTTGATTTATCTGTTATTACTGTTAATTGTTAACTTTTTATCACTGTACACTTACGATTTATCAGCGAAAAAAAGGGGGGGGGGGGCTTGGTCCCTACTCCATGTCTAATCATTATGTTGTATACCGGCCAGCCTCTGTGAGGCGTGTTCCCGGATATCTGATCAGATCTAGTCAAGTCAATCATATGTATTATTATGTAATCATTTAATCATATGTTATTCATCAATAAAACATCTGTTGAAAGTTTTTTGATTAGTTTTATTTTCTTGATTAGCTGGGTGATCCGGATCCGGAGGACTCCCACCACCTTTTGTGGTCTTGCAGAATGAGGTTCAATTCTGGATCTATACTTCTCATCTACAAGATATTTTCCGAAAACTGTTTATCACTCTGTATCACTTCACATCCACAGATATTTGAAAACCGATAAACAGTTTTCGGAAATTTTATGGTGTATTGTTGGTCTTGGTCCATAACCCGTCCGTGTATGAACACAGGATGAAAAACACATATAATGAGTCTTAATCTATTTATTCTGCTTAGACTGAATATTTACGAATGAACGAAATATTGTGCTTTATTATATTTTAAGGAGACAAGAGGTATGTTCCGAGCCCACTATGCGAATGATCCAAACGTGAAATTGTATCAGTGTTTTGCTTGTGACATTATTATATGATATTGATAGCATTGATCTATTACTTGTCCATAGATCTAAATACGAACAAGTAAAAATATTTGCTTCATGCCATAAGCTTACAATTTCTTGATTATAATATATATTACATATTCTGGTTCGGTCATTGACTCTAATCAGTTGATGACACAGTTTATTGACCATGAGCTATCTGCGTTCTCGATGAACTTGGCCTAAATATCTTTTAATTGTTACACCATTTTCGTCGTATTTGGTTTTTTTTTATTACTTCAGTTACTGAAAGTGACAAAATTGGACTAAAAATAAAATGTTATAGTAAAATTAACACTTTTAATTGACATTTTCATACACGGATACATCCTCTAGAGAAAGGGACATTGGACGTTATTGCAAAACCATTGCAAGCTGTGATTCGTTTAAATAATGGATAGACCTTTAGGAAATTAGAGAGGAAATATACTACCCGCTATCCCTCGGGTCAAATACCATTGTAGCTCGGACCCTTCGGGTATTATTCACATTGTAATTAATCACAATATTGAATTATGCTTTAGCAAAAAAAAACAGTAAATTTTCGAATGTTTGTCTGTTACTTGTCCGTAGATGACAAAATGATTGACAAAAAAATAATGATGCTCTTAATATCTAAATTCTGCTCAGATTGAAATCAAAATATTTATGAACAAAATTGTGGCCCTTCTTACTTTGCGTTTCAAACCATTCAATAAAAAGTACTAGACATAATGGTCGCAGTATTAACGATCTTATTACATGGCTATTTTTTTTATTTGTAGGCTGCAAATTAATTCAAGTTCAAAATGACATACTGAACCATATGAACATGTCCTTATATGGGTGGGAATATCAATATTCATTCAACTTCAGAGCCAATGTGATTTATTCCATATTTTACTTTGATTTTGAAATTATTTTTCAAAGTTTCATTTCGAATCACATATAACTTTAAATACAAGGGAGGTTAAACTAAGAGCACACCTTCAAAAGTTAATGTGAATATAACGAGTGAATTTTATAACGACTTGTTATAATTTCATTGTTCGGATGAGACTATGAGATGTTATGTTCCTGTAAGTGCGAGAGCAAATGGAATCACCTAGTTAATCGCTTCAAGGATTGTGAAAAGAACCGCCAGCAAACTGGCGCGTGGCGGGTTAATTTCGACTTCGCCGTAGAGATGGAGGAGACCCTCCGGCATAGGAAAGATACTTTCCCTGATACACTAGTAGGGAATAGTAATGAGCAAGGGGAAGCCGCTTCGGTATCAACCGTCAAAAGAAACACCGACCGAAATATCCCCTTAACAAGACTGTCCAAGGACAGTGTGCCACATCTTGCTTAAGTATAGGGACGAAAAAGTCACTTATGATACAATAACTCATTTCAATCCACCAACATTAAGCCAATGCACCCTACTTTATTTGCAGTATATTGTTAATGTGTTTATTCCAACTTAATGCTTAGTCTGGTACATAAAAGTAAATCCTGCATATTTATTTGGGGAGTAATTAGTTTTAGGGTTTCACTGAGTTACATTAAAGGCCTAGGGACGAACCACATAGTATAAAGAACGAACTTAATGCAGAATACATATTTAATAGGTATACAAGCGCGCATGTGCTAAGAAAGAATTAGATCAATTAGACCAATTAAAACACATTATGAATTGATAATTTTAATGTTTTTGTTTCAATGGATGTTAGAATAGATCCGCTTTAAAATCAATTTTTAAAATAAGTTACTAAATTTACAAGAAAAGTGTCAATATTAACCTGCTATTAGATCAACACAAAGTTTTGTTTTGCTAAACCAAGTAGTTATACTTGAATAAATTATATAAATATACAAATTTAAATGTGATGGAACACTTTGTTTAAGCAATGTGAGTGATGGAAATAATTGAGGTGCAGCAAATATCACAGGTTTTTAATTTATATTTAGTTCAAATGACCGTTTTTAAAAATATAAACCAATTCCAAATATTTCCACACCATTAATGTAAAATATAGGGTTGTAATATTTAAGTGTTCATTCAAATTAGAATTAAGTTTTATAAGGGTAGAATATTGTTATCTTTAATTATCGTCCACTATAAGCTCAAGAATTAGAAATAAAAGGAGTAAAGGATAAGCAGACATTTGTTAGCAACAGACATCATTCCATCAATCATTACAGCAAACATATTAATAAGCGTATAAAAAGACTACTTCCAAACAAATGAAGGGCGAGTTGCGAAACCATGTGAAGAAAATTTTACAGCTGCAAATAAGAAAACTCTAAAGCCAATCAGTGTCGATTTTGAAAATAAACAGCCTCGTTTTGTTTGTATGACAAAATGTTTGTGTGCAGATCAAGAAACGGAAATCAAACTAAAGTTAAGAAATACCCACACCTAAAAAGGATGGAATTTGTTTAATATCTGACAAAGTACAAAGAAGAAGCTAAGTCACACACAAATTCAATGATTGCAAAACACGGGAAAATTAACCGACAGCTCACAACGACCAAAAAATGTCACAAGAAAGAAAGACACCTTCATTACGATTCCAAAAACCATCGCACGTACTCCAAATCTCCGAATGCTGCACCACGCACCAAAAAACAAATGACATGTAAAGCAATCAAATGTATTTCGTATGCTTTGGAGAGAAATGTTTATATCGAATTGCCGTATTGTAGCATAAGCAAACAGAGTATTCATCCGGAACATGATGGCGAGGCAAAAGTTGAAATAGAAATACCGAGTTTGCTCGAAAAACGAGTGAGACGACAATGGAAAGACTTTCGGGTACAGGTTTCAAAAGAAAAGGCCATTTCAACGCACATTGCATTTATTGCAAACACTTCTTGATTCAAAAGAGGGGACTTGATGGCGTGAAACAACATAACAAATCTACCAAGCATTTGCGAAACAAACCATAGGTCATCGCATAAGAAACTGTTATCAATCAGCACTTCGCAAAACCCTCAACGAAGCAGGATGATACTCTTGCGGCTGAAATAAGATGGTCTGTTCCTCTCTGCCCACATGATAGTGCGTTGAATTTCGCAGATGCTTCTACCTCTCATGTTTTCTAACTTTGAGCATGCGGAGAAATGTTTTAGCGGCTAACCCAATCTTTTTTCTAGTGACAGATGCCATTGCACCCTTCTTTCGCACGAAGCTCAGAAAAAGCAATTCTCTCTGCTTATAACGATAACATGTTTAAGAGGGTTATTCCTTTAATTTCACCAGACTAAATGTCATTTGTATTTAACACAGTTGGGGTTTCATGTTTTAAAACAATAGCTACTCTATTTGGTCTATCTCCAAACGAGAAGTATTTCAAATCAACACTACACAACATATGACGCAACATATGATCAACTTCTGGTGCAATAGCAAAAACCTTTCATGGGAAACTGTATCAAACCAAAGTGGTAAACAAAGGAAACTAAAAAGGTGGTATCGTATGTTAATCTCATGAGTGAGGAGAGTTTCTCATTCATATTGAGCGGAACCGAAGGTCTGTAAGCCAGGATTCTGCTTTGCACAACAGTGCAATAAATTGATTAATGCGAGGAAAATGGGGAAATAGCAAGGGAAGGAAAGTAATGTCAACGTATCGCTTTTCAAGAGAACAGTCCAAAAGGTCCAAAACGCACAGAATTTTCTATGAAACATAACGCTAAAAAGTCCAATAAATCCATAAAATAATTATTGACTATATCAGGCCGTCTTCCCTTGTGACATATGGGCGCTCGGTGGCACTCTTGTCGAACTGTTTACAGGTGAAGACTTCTAGAGGATGCCAAAGATGATTGCGAACCTGGAGTCCCACATATAGGGACAAATCAGAAGCCGTGGAGTTTTCATAAATGCTAATGCTGCATATCTAGAGATATGAATGCATTTAAGAATCTCTGAAATTGAGCATAAGTTACTGAACCTTGTTGCAAAAATGCAATGACATTTATAAGTTGTGAACGATTTAGATTTAGTTAACACTATTTAGATAGTTTGCGCTCGATTTTTACAGTCAAATTTTTGACTATCACATACAATGAAAGGATGAATTAAGTTATCAATCATTGAATAACCCTGCACTGAATTACATTAAAAGGTCTTACTTATAAACGGCTAGGCACGACCTACATATTATATAGAACTTTATTCACACAAAACACATATCAGAGGTCAGAGGTGTCAAAATAAGATAAGTGTTTTGATTACGACACGGTCAATCCCATTAGGATTATATTGTGCCTGTTGTTCAAACTGACAATTATTATTATCTGTGCAAGTGAATTTCATAAAAATGGTGTCCTTTTTTATTAATCTACGAGAGCACCATAATATATGGTGCAAAGTATTAATATAAAAACCGCACGTCATTCCAATGTGAAGAGCGTTGAGTTAAATTACATAGTTATAACGCTGTCATTGCAAACGACATAGGCAAATTGTCGTTTCTGCAATGTAGTCTTCTTTGGAGGAGCTTTCCATCCAATGGAATAATAAGTAACCTTATTATGTCTGACTAATCCAAAGTAATGCGCGGCAAACAGTTTAGGGCGATTACATTCATAAGCAGCGTTACTTCTGAACCTGTCCAAGCCAACGCTGCGGGACCATAAAAGCGGCCAGCCTGCGTCAAAGGGCAAAGGTAGTAACAATTTATCATTTGGGTTTGTGGTAAAACGTTTAGCAGCAGCCGTGTATAAACTAATATCATGCTTCTGTTGCCGAAATATTATGAATTGCATTTGTTTTTCATGAGGCCGCAAGAGGTAAATAAAGCAATAAAAAAAGGAATGCCTCTGTAGGTTTTACGATATTGCTCTTAATTTGAGACCAGACCATTTTGATATTTCTGGAAATGAATAATGTTCATTAAATGTTTAGCAATGGATCCAAGTAAATGTTTTACAGATTTCTCGGTTTGGTCGGGGAAAAAAAATATTGAGAAAAAATGCCCAAAAATCATGCATACATACATAGAGTCAACCGCTTTATTATAAGACTGACCGTTTCCCATCGACGTAGACTATATCAGCAGTCTTTGCCTTTTCCGCCAACCCACTGTCAATGGGAAAGTCTATAGACCTATTTAGGCAAAAAAGGGCGTTATAGATATGCAGCGACGTTTACGCGTAACCAGAGGATTGGTGCACGTTGTATTTCGGATCAAACCATTCGAAACCTGTTTCACAGAGACGGCTTGAAGCGCCGGTCCGCAGCGGCGAAGCCTGGACTTACTCCCGAGACACTTGTGACCTTCTATAGCAGGATATAAATTATTTCATAATCTACTTGCGAACCAAAGTCCATTTTAATATTGTTTGTACTAAGAAGTATAATTTTTTACTCATATAGATTTTAATAGTCCATATTTAGAAACTTGGTTGACCAATCTTGCTTTTTTTCGTCGCAGTTTTAACGAAATATGAATGGTAAGATTTTCGATAAAATATTTATATCATAAAATGCATTTCATTTGATAAATATTGTCGCATGAAAATGAACGAGAATGAATTAATCTATCAAACATTGAATTACATTTCACAGAGTTCTATCAAAAGGGTTTTTCATAAAAGGCGGAACATGCCACATATTTATTTAAAGAACACACGAAAAATACATTATTTAATGTCATAGGTGTCAAAGTAAGTTATGTTTATTTTAACGACACGGCCAATCCCACCAGGATTATAGTGTGCCTTATGTTATTCAGAATTTCAACTTAACTGTTTGTCTAATTGCATTTCAAAAACATTGTTATTCTATTTTATCAATCGACGAGAGCAATGAAAAAATTAGTCACGACATATAATCATACGATACTTTAATTTAAAGAGAGCATCACGTTCTTTAAAGTTGTCATTGTAAAAACACAGGCACGGTGGAAAGCATAGCATATGCTCTGAACTTTAATTTTAAAGAGTGCTCCAGCCACTGGAATAATGCATAATAAATGTGAATGAATATGTGAATTTATTCATCCTCGTGGCATCATTTCAAAGAATAATGCAAAAATTGAACTTCATTGACATGCTTTGAGTGGCTACATTGTCTACATGTATACAAAATAGCGCTACTCCTACATATATTTTACGTATTTTTTTAATAAAAATAAAAGATTGTTAAATATAATGGAAAAGATCATTTACCATGATTATGGAGTATACACCAATTGAAGAACTTGCAGAAAGGTTTCGTTGGAGCAAAGCTTTTTTTCTCTAAAAATTGTGATCTATTATTATCTCTTATTATCGTTCACTACATGTGTGGTTTAAGTCTAAAACACCTGTCTCAACCGCATGTGTATTCACGTTTACGTTGTTACGTTACGCCTAAGCGTGACGTAAACGTGTTGCTGTGTAGACAACGTTGTGAGTGACGTTTTGGAATTTGGATAATAAAGTCATAACAAGTTATTCGGAATATTATTTTAGCTGTTTCTGATAATTAACGTCTTGATCCGAACGCCATTTGTAACATTAAATCAACATCTATACAAATTTATACAACATCAAAGAATTCAGCTAAAAACATCAACAGTACTACTAATTATAGTTACATTTTGGTGGCAGCGGTGGTATAAACCAGAAGTAAACCACGCATGCTGTTATAACCTCCAACTGGGCGGTGGAATAAACATAAATTTTGGATTAATCTTGAATTTTGAAGTGATTAATTTATGATCGAAGTGTCATTTTGAGAAGTGTTCAGGGTAGAAAAATGTCCAATCGGTCACCAACCCCACACGATCCGGGTTTGAGTTTAAAATACAGGTGTAGGGAATGTTCCTACTTTGGCTATGAGGAAAGGGATGTGCAAGCGCATATTGCCATTGCTCACATCCTCCTCCTGCCTCTCGGAGATAACTCTAGTGTTGCGGCCCCTCCCTCCGTACAAAGCGGGGATTACCCTAGTATTCCGCCCCACCCGCCGTTCAAAGTGGAGCTTACCAAAGTGTCTCGGCCCCTCCTGCCACTAGAACAGGAGCATAAATTCAGTCTTCCCCATTCACATTGCCTACAGCTGCAGGAATATCTTGTACACCTAGACATGTACCATTGGCAGGAGCTGGAATCAGGCAAACTCCACAATGGTGATCCACATTATTGTTAACATATCTCCGTAAATAGAAACACACGCTTGGGCATTCACTTAACTTCCGTTTTGTAGAATCTGCGGTTATTCTATTCCAGAATTATTCAAAATCAACTTTGGTTGTTTCTGCCACACAATACGAGCAGTGGTCGGTACACCAGAAGACGGGTACAATTTTTTCAATGCCGATCACGCATCGCTCTCGAGTTTTTCAGAAAGACAGATGGCATGACATCCCCGAAGACCACGTCTGTGTGGGGCCGTTTTAACCTCCGCCGACTACTTTTACGGCAGAAGACCCCGTCCGACGGAGGTGTTACTCAGTCCGAGGCTCTCGGACTATTACTTGTCCTACAGTTCGGCCTAAAGAGGTATTTCGAACTATTCTGTCTGCACGTGTGTTTTTCAATGAGGAGTCATAAACATGTACAGTTACTCCAAAATGTGGGGGTATGCCTCCTCTTAACTTAGAGCGTCTAGTATATCAAGACCCTTCATCATTTAAATAATGTTCCCAGTGTTCTTATTGCAGGCATAAAGTTAAATCCAGAAGGAGGTGGGGACGCGCCGGTGGTGCACGGAGATGGCGAGCTATCGGAGCAGCAGATGGATGCTGGCTCGCCGCGCCCCGATACGAATCAACCGGGTGCGTCAAAGGTTTACTTCATACCCATACAAAAGGGTAGGTGGAATAAGAAAAAGCGTAAGTAGGTCATTGTCTACTTCATTGACAATTAAATGTATATGTGATGACGAGCTATCGGAGCAGAAGATGGATGTTGGCTCGCCGCGCCCCGATACCGCTCATTCGGCCACTCCATCACCGGGTACGTCACCGGTACACTCCGTGCCCATACAAAAGGCAGGAGAAATAAGAAAAAGTAGTTCATTGTCAATTTCATTGAAAATTTTATGTATATGTGATCTATCTTCCAGTTCCACTAGGGAATCATATGTATTTCGTCTCCTCAAGTTTCACTGGGGAATCATATGTATAACGTTTTGTCCAATTTCACTGGGGAGTTATATGTGTCCGGCCTTTCCAATCTCATTGGGAAGTTTATTTATGTTCACATTAATCTATATTTTCATATTTCAGTGAGGTACGTATATGATCAGATTAGACTTTGATAGGGGTCTAGACCAGATTGTCGATTTACCATTTAACATTAGTATTACGATCCTTTGGTGTGATTGCCATTGTTAAAATTATATGCTTGCGGTCCTTATTAACCCGGGCTACGTGAAAATTCAGTATGATGAAGCTAAAACCTTATTCAAGGCAATTTCAGGTATGTTTGGTCTAATCGATTTTGGGAGTTCTGGGTAATTTAAACTTAAAATATGGGTAAAATATAGGTCTTTTACTGTATAAACTTATTTTCACTTGATTCTTAGTTATACGTACAGTAAAAGTCCGTTCTGACTGGCTGTATATGTAATTTATCGTTATTTTAATATGTCAGTCTTTAAGCCTGACATAGTGTAAACGCAGCTTGCGGTCGTGGGATCGAATCTGGGAACTCTTATATAAATTAGATATGCGGGTTAAGGGGCTTGAACCGTGCTATTATTGCTTATATTCATTGATAAGTTAAAGGCCTTCGACATGGCTGGTGTGTGTGAGGCAGTCGATGCATAAGTATATTTCTGTTCGTAATTATATCATTAAAGCCAATGTATTATTTCTATTTAAAAAAAACTCGCTGTTTGAGTGATAATAGGGGCTGGCCCAATGCTATGAATAATTTACATTATATATTTAGGCCCTAAGGCGTTAGAGTTAATGCTAGGGTTCGTTTTGAACAGTAGATGTGCTAAAAATAGAAAATTTGAGTTAAATATAAGTAACTGAATATACAAGTTAGACGTATTGTGCCGTCTTAAATAAAGAAATAACGGTTTCATTAATTTGCATGTTTTATAGAGTATTAATGATTTCAGCTTATCAAATGTCACGCTGGGACATTTGGGAGCTCCGTCCTTGGACATCAACACATACCATATTAATAAAATATAAGTTGTTTCTCAAAAAGCCATCTTTATTTAAATATTTTTCTTATAGCTCGCTGCTTGTCGTGTTGGGGCCCTACAAAATTGTAACTTCTTTTGAATTATGATTAAAGTTATTGTTTGTTGTTCCAACACCGTAAAACTAAAAATTCTATTCTATATGTGCGTTACAGTCATTTAAAAGTTAGTGCAAAGTAAAGTGTTAGCAAAAGTAAAGTAATAAATCAAGGCAAGCATGCATTAGGTTTTTTGGCAAAGCTTAAGAATTACATTTATTATCAGTTTAAAGCAAAAGTTTTAGTCATTAATATGGAACACGAATCGTCACCTTGCTAATAATCGTTAGGCTAATTTATCGTTGGGGGGGATTCTCTCGGGCACAATAGTCCACACCGTAGGCATAGAATTGAAGACGTAAGGGCGCGGTAGAAGACTAGGGCACGAATTGTCCGGTTTGTCCAGAGATTCGATCCGATTTCAAAAGTCGATGTATGCGTATTTATTATTTAATTTAATATAACGTTGATGCGAGTTGAAGCCATGCTCGCAAATTTATAAATATTATTAAATTTTTCATCATATTTCTTGTATCTATTCAATATTTCATATTTCTTATACATATATACTTTTTTGTTCATGAGCCCTGGTTTGCATCTTGAGCACCTGGGATGCTACTGCCCAGGACGCCGGCCAGTACCAGGCACTTGCCTGGACAACGAGGACTGACCATTGATTGATGTCCTTAGGAGAATGGTTCCTCTTATGAGGTACAAAACAACAATCCCCGACCATGACGTATGTGAGGGGCCTGGTTTTAGTCACCAGGCGTGGATATAACCACAGGAATAAGCAGAGGAACTGCTACCATCTTCGATATTGAAGTCAGGTACGTTGACGGTACAGCAATCGCCAGTACAACGTACGGTTGCCTTTAATGACAACCTGGCTAGTGAGGTGGAGGTGTCTTAGGTAGGTGGTGTCTGGGAACCTGCAGCTACCCTGTCAGGTGCCCATTCCTGGTACTCTGTCAGGCTCCCCTAAACCTGCAGATACTTTGTCAGGTGGTGAGGAAGGTGAGATTAGTGACTTACACTCCGAAAACGGAATGGAGTCGACCTCGAGATTGCATTCTGTGCCAATTCAAAATCCCGGAAAGGCAAAGGTCGCCGTAAATACTTGGTTAATATTTGCTAATATTTAGCGTGTTTTTACTAGGACTCTCCTAGCAGTATTGTATTTTATGTATTAATTAATATTCCATATTTCAGTTCTTTGGATTAGGAACGTTTGTAATAACCCTGTCAGCTACCCTGTCAGGCTCCCCCAAAACTGCAGCTACACTGTCAGGCACTCCCAAGCCTGTATTAGTATAGTTCTCTATCTTCGTGATAGAGATATCATTTAAGCCAATACATTATTTCCATTTTTTTTAATGAGCCGTTTGAGTGATAATAGAGGTTTCCTATTGCATCGTAAGGCGTTGCTGTATATGATTTATATGTAATATATATGCCTTAAAGTATTAGATCCATTAGTTGGGTTCGCATCTGTAGATACGCTGGAAATATAAAAAAACTGAGCTAAATATTTGTATTTTCAAGTTTATAAGACGTGTTGTGCCGTCTAGAATAAAGATATGTCGTGTTTGAAGTGCTTAGAGGGAAACCGGCGGAAAAAAAAACATTTATTTAGTATTTTAATCTAAAAGCGTTTTTTTTGTTTCGGTTGTTATTCTAAGAAGAACTTTTATGTATTTTATCATTGTTTCTAAATCTTGTTATGTTAACGTGAATAAAATCATAGTTTGTCGTGATTTATTGCATATTTTATATGTATTATTTATATTTGTTGATATGTAGCTTAGAACAAGGGGCGTTTAGTCGAAAACATAAATAACCTGCTGTCAAATCAACTTCGATTTCTACTGCTGTTCGACCGTCGAGCCTTCCCCTGGCTCCGAGATTCCTTCCGGTGAGTGAAAATATGGGTTTCCTAATGCAACGTCGTCGAAAGACGTTGCTGCATATGATTTATATGTAATATATGCCTTAATGTGTTAGATCCATTGGTTGGGTTCGCATCTGTAGATGCGCTGAAAATATAAAAATTGAGATAAATATTAGTATTTTCAAGTTTATAAGACGTGTTGTGCCGTCTAGAATAACGATATTTCGTGTTTGAAGTGGTTAGAGGGAAACCAGCGGAAAAAAAAAAACATTTATTTAGTATTTTAGTCTAAAAAGCGTTTTTTTCAGTTATTTTAAAAGGAAAACTAATGTATTTTATCATTGTTTCTATATCTTGTTATATTAACGTGAAAAAAATAATAGTTTATCGTGATTTTTTGCACATTTTATATATATTATTTATATTTTTTGTTGTGTAGCTTAGAACAAGGGGCGTTTAGTCGAAAACATAAATAACCTGCTGTCAAATCAACTTCGATTTCTACTGCTGTTCGACCGTCGAGCCTTCCCCTGGCTCCGAGATTCCTTCCGGTGAGTGATAATAGGGGTTTTCTAATGCGACGTCGTCGTAAGACTTTGCTGTATATGATTTAAACGTCACATCTGCGATGCAGAAGTTGTGAACCTAAACAGACACATCCAGTTTATATATGATTTATATGTAATATATATGCCTTTAAGTGTTAGATCCATTGGTTGGGTTCGCATCTGTATATGCGCTGAAAATATAAAAATTGAGCTAAATATTAGTATTTTTTCAAGTTTATAAGACGTGTTGTGCCGTCTAGAATAAAGATATTTCGTGTTTGAAGTG